>KZ627150.1:346283-537266 GCA_002917775.1 Glaciozyma antarctica PI12 | reverse complement strand
GGTCGAGACGGTGTAAAGTTGCTGGGACTTGGGGTGCTGCTGGGTGGTGGTTCGGAGTTTGCTGGAGTCGGAGCGCTTAAGAAAGGCTGAAGACGACGAGAGGCAGGAGGGCAAGAGTCGAAGACCGAGGGCCAGGAGTCTCACCCTCCTGGCGCAGGAGCAGGTTGGTCTTGAACACCTCACCAGCTCAACCCAACTCTGCTCAGCGTAGCGCCGTAGCGCCAAACAGTCTGCTCGCTGAATCCTCCTTGATCCACCGATGACCTTGTGAGCTCTCCGCCGCCGTCACCTCCCCTCAGCTGCTGACCTCCCCGTGTTCATGATCAGGTCCATTAGTCGCCCAGCAGCCCTCTTTATCCTCACTCTCTTTGGCGTGGTCGCCTACCTCTCCTTCGCCTCCCCCTCGCCCTCCGCACCTCTACTTGCTCGCCGCCCACCCATCCTCAATCGCAAGCCTCCCCGTCTCGTCCTCGAACCCAAGGTGGATGCCTCCGGCGTTTTCAGTAAAAGAATCGTAGCGGTCGCGGATATCCATGGGGACTTGCCGCATTTGACCAAGATCTTGAGAGGAGCGGGTATCATTGATTTACGGGGGCTGTGGACGGGAGGCGAGATGATTCTTGTGCAGACGGGAGGTGAGTGCCGTGAGCAAGAGAGACGGTGAGGGTCGCTGATGTGGAGTGCAGATATTGTGGACCGTGGACGCGACACCATCGCCCTGTACCGATTCTTCGATATGCTGCGACCTCAAGCAGAACGTGCGGGAGGGGGAGTCGTGTCGCTACTGGGAAATCATGAGCTGATGGTGCGTTTCGATATCATCCTGACTGCGAAGGGAGCTGGGAACTTGGAGGACCGAAGTTGACACGCTCTCGCTGTGCAGAACGCGATGGTGAGGACTTCGACGAGTCCGCAACTCGGCTTTGCTCTCGCTAACGAGCTTCCCAACCGCAGGGAGACTGGCGCTACGTAACGAAGGAAGACATAGCGACTTTTGGCGGCGAACGGCAACGCCGCGAGGCCATGTCGACCGGATGGATAGGTCAAACCTGGCGCACGAACTACTCCATCACGGCTCGGGTCCCCTTCACGCACGGCTTCTCCTCCCTCCCTTCCTCCCTCCTAGCCGAACTCCCCTCCAGCCCACGCGGTCGATCCTCTCAGCAGTTCCTCGGCGATCCTGCGAGGCCACAAGCGGCGTTCGATCCTTTTTCGCACGCTGCGGCTTCGTTCGTGCACGGGGGAATCTTGCCGGCGTACATCGATGGATTGAAGAGCGACGCTCCGATCTCGAAGATTAACAGCATTGGGAACAAGCTGCTCTATTCTCTCCTCGCTGCTGCGTCGCCGCTTGCGCTTCCGCGAAACGCCAGCGGGGAGCAACGCGAGTTCTGGAGCGAACGCGGGCCTATGTGGTGCGTCTTCCCTTCTTTCCGCTGACAGTGGCGTGCTGATGGGCTTGTTTGAATTCAGGGATCGAAGTTACGCTCTCGACGAGGACGAGAAGGCCGTTTGCGCAAGGGCAGCGGACGCCTGCAAGAAGCTCGGAGTCTCCTACCTCGTCATGGGCCACACTCCCACATTCGAAGGTATCCGTACGCGCTGCAACGGGAGCGTCATCCTAATCGACACGTCCGTATCTCCTCTGTCCCTATTCTGCCTTCGGCGCTGACAACCTTAGCAGCGGGATCTCAAGAGCCTACGGTGGCTCGCTCTCCGCCCTCGAGATTCTCGTCACTCTCAGTCCTCAGTTCGACTTTGCCGACGAGAGCTGGAGGGACAAGCCGAGCTCGTGGACGCAGAGCGAGGAAGTCAGTGCGCTGTATTTGGACAAAAGGGGGAGGGAGAAGCTCTCGAGTAGGGAGAGGGTGGTGGAGCTTCCTTCTCAGTAGAGCGCGGGGTGTTAAAGGTGTCTTATTGTTGTTTGCTGTCGGGTGCGAGGACGTGGTGCTCTTTCTCTCGTTTCGCTGGCAACGTGATGTTGGCTTCTTTCTCGCTGCTTGTATCCTGCTCCTTGCCAGCACCCTTTGCGCTTGCCTCAACTTCTCACCTATGAGGTAGGAGCGCCACAGGAGACGAGGACGACAGCGAGTAGCCGACAGGAATCGACAACTGCGACCCACCGAGATGAGGTACTGCACAACGTACGACTTGGGCAGCACCGCTTCACGCAAATGAGGGTCTTTCGATTGCTAAGAGACTCGCAAGCGCTCCTGTCGAAGGAAGCCAACGAACGCTGCGCGAAAGGACGTCCGCGTCGCTTGCGAAGCTGAGGACGGCTCTTCCTCCGTCGAGGATCGGACGAGAGGGGCACTGGATCCTTGTAAGATAGTGGTACAGAGGAGCACACTTCAGGCGCTGCTCTCTGGAAAGACAGCTCAGCAAAGGAAGCAGTCAAAACTCTCGGGTCGCGGGTTGTCGGAGCTCCCTCTCCTCCCACCACCTCCGTGGCCCTTCAGCTCCACCCCGCTCCCGCGTCCAACCTCTGAGCAATGGAGGAGGCATACAACTCCGCTCCGACCTCTCCCCACGCCTCAACGAGCACGGCGGCCGCCCCGACTCACCCCCAGAGGTCCCGGCACCGAGCGGCCCTCTCCTGCGCCGAATGTCGTCGACTCAAGCTAAAGTGAGTGCTCTCTCCTTCAAGCTTTTGTCCGCTGCTAATCCGACGCTGCAGATGCGACCGAGTTTGGCGTAAGCGTCTCGCGAAGGAGCTCTCACGGCGGGGAACGCTGATACGTATTTGCAGCATGTTCGAGCTGCAAGAAGCGTGGCTGTGCGGATGTATGTCCTGGAGGGACCCTCAAGCCCCTCGGGCGCGTGAGCAAGGCGGCGCTAGAGGTTCGTCTTGCCTCACCCCCCCCGCTTATGAGGTCCCTCTAACTCTCTCCCCGCAGAGTCTTGCATGGCAGAAGCGGGCAGAGGAGCTCGAGTCGATCATTCGGGCGGCGGGAATGGCGGACAAGGTGCCTGCGCCGCTGGAGTTTGGCAAGAAGGGGAAGGTGGAGGAGCCCGAGGCAGCTGCGGTGGAGGAGGCGGAGAACCTGCTGGTGGCGGGAGTCGGGTCGCTCACGATCAAGGACGATGGGACTACGCGCTTCTTGGGATTGAGCGCAGGGTCAGCGTACTTTGTCAAGGTGAGCTGGTTGCCGAGGCAGGCGGGGAGAAGGAGCTAGCTGACGGGCCCCCGCAGGACGAGGAGGGGTCAGACATCGACGAGGACGAAGGCTGGAACGACTCCTCGCCCATTCAAGCAGCCTCTCCGGCCACATCCAACTTCCCTGTCGGTCGAGGCGGCTCCAAGGCGCTCGAATCTGCTCGCAGCCAGCTCCCGCCGGTCGAAGAGGGCGAACGTCTCGCGAGGAACTACTGGTTCTTTGTCTCGTTCATGTTTGAGCCGCTGGAGGTACGCGAGGTCGTCGACGACGTGGATGCACTCGGAGCTGATGACGATTCTCTCGTCGCAGGAGACCGTGTTTTGGGAGGATTACTTTCCGCGAGCCTACACGCCAGGCGACGCGCACGGCAGCAAGCTCGCCTGCGTCTTCATCATCCTCGCCCTCGGAAGCCTCTTTGACAAGAACGCCCCTTCGAGCTACAACGCAACTGCGAACGACTACTTTCACCTCTCCCAGACCACGTTATCTGCCTCCCGCTTCCTGTGCGCTCCCGTTTCTGCGGTCTCTCATAAGTAAGCTAACCTTCACGCTCTCTCCAGCTCCAACAACACTCTCGCCGCCGCGCAAACTCTCCAAATCACCAGCAACTTCCTTTTCAACCGACACGACCTGCAGGATTCGGGCGAGACGTACTTCCCGCTGCTCGGAATGGCGATGCGGATGATCGTGACGATGGGGCTGCATCGCGATGCGAGCAAGTGGGGGATGACGGGAGAAGAGGCGGACCGGCGGAGACTTCTCTTTCATGAACTCCTCACGCTGGATCGCTTTCAGAGCTTGGTAACAGGTACGCTTCACGCTTCGTTCTTCGGAGTGACGAATGCTGATGTAGAGCTGTGATTCAGGACGACCTTATATGCTGGCGCCGGGACATTTCGACACCGAGATGGCGACGAACGCCTGTCCTTACCAGATCTGGAAGTGGAAGATTGGCCTGTTCATCGTAAGTCGCTCGCTGGTTCCTTTGCTGTTGGAGCGATTTGCTGATCTGCGTTCATCATCAGGGCAAGGTCGTCGACGACGTGTTCTCGGTTTCGGTTCCTTCCGTGCGTTCGCTTCGCTCGAAAGCGAGAACTATCTGCTCACCGTTCTTCACCTGCAGTACGGCACGATCCAGCTTCTCGATCAGGAGCTTCGCGACATCTTCAAGGCTTCTCCCGCCACCGTTCACTCTGGAGCTCTTCCTCCGACGGCGTACGCCTCCCGACCGACTGGAGCGCCCCTCCTTCCTCCTACGCCCGGTCTCCTCCCGTCGTCTTCGCTCAAAGATCAGGCGCGACAGCACACTGTCGACATGATCTTCTCCCAGGTCTTCCGTGGGTCCATCTCGGCCGTGTGTTGCGCGAACGACGACTGACTGACTTCGCACCAGTCTACCTACACAAGCCTGCTTTCGCGCAAGCCCTTCTTCACCATCCCGACGAGCCTTTGGCGTCCCCCTGGGCTGCGAGCGTCGTCACGGTGTGCCTCGAAGCTGGCGTCTACATCCTCGCCGTCGCCCGGAGCTGGATCAAGCTGGACCCCGTGCTTTGCTCTCGCTGGTGGTGCGCCCGCTTTCATTCTGCAGGTCTAACGCTAGCTGACGCTCGTGATTCGCAGGCACATCTTCTTCCACGCCTTCACCGCCTCGGTCGCCCAATCCGCCCTCGTCGTCACCTCGCCCAAGAGCATGCTCGCACAGCACGCCTGGGGACAACTCAACATCGCCGTCGAGATCTTCGAAGAAGCAAGCATCGGCGGAGCACCCGTCGCGATGCTCTTCCCGCGCGTCCAAGCTCTCCGCGATAACGCTTTCGCCTCGCTCCAAGCCGCCGAGACGATCCCGATGAACGTCGGGGAGCGCCGGACTTCTCCTGATGCGCAGGGAGTCTCGGATGAGAACCTATCGATTTTGGGACCGGCGACGAGGCTCTCTCGCAGGCCGGCGCGGGGGAGCCATTTGGACGGATCGCGCGAGATGGATTCGCAGTCGCCTGAAGCGGCAGCGGGGGAGCACACGGCGTTAGGATCCGCTCAAGCAGTAGCGACATCGTTGTACGACGAGTACTCGCCTTTCGACAAACTACAGCCGTACGGGTCGCCGCCGGTCCATCCCTCGTACCAAGGCACCAATTACGACTACTCGGCTTTCATGGTTCCTCCTCCTACTCAAGCTTACTCGAACTCTCCCTCCCCGTTCCCTCCGCCCGTCCTATCTCCCCTCGACGCCTTCCTCCAAGCTCAAGCTCAACAGCCCTCCCAACTCCTCCAACCCTCCCAGCTCCTCCAGCCCTCCCAACTCCTCCAGCCCGCTCCTCAACCACCCTACGTCCCGCTGCAACAACAACAACCTCTTTTATCCCTCCCACCTCAACAATCCCTTGCACAGCAACAGCAGCAACAGCTCCTCGCCTCTCTACCAGGCTTCGGGTACCCGCAGATGGTCCCGGCGCCTGGAACGTGGGAGTCGTTTGGGATGCCGATGCAGACTGTTTATCAGAATGCGGGGGTGGCGCAGGAGGCGGGGTTGGGAGGGGCGGAGGAGGATTGGAAGATGTGTGAGTTCGAGCTCGTTGCGAGGGTTTGAGTGTGAGCTGATGCTGTTTCTTGTTTTGTGCATAGGGCCTGATATGAGAGGACAGTAGACGCTGTTGTTAATTATGATTGATTAGCCCTGTTCTCCCAAGTCGAGAGAGAGAGAGAGTCAAAAGTTGAAACCAAAAAGTCCATGGAGAAGGGAAGTCCAAATTGAGGCCCAAGCGCAAGTTGAAGTTCTCCTCAACTTTTTTGTAGTCTCAAGCGCTCGTCCTCTCCAACTCAACCCAGGCTGTGAGGATGCCAGGAAAGAAGCGAGTTACGACTCAAAAGTCTTCTGCCAGCTCAAAGAAGCACAAGGCATCAGCTACCAAATCAACAAAGTCAAAGCACTCCGCCAAACCAGCTCCAACTCCCACTACCGCCGACAACGACGACGCAGTCGCCCGACCCACAGGCTCATTCCCTGCCGACAAGCCTTCCAAGGCGAGCGCCAAGAAGGATAGGAAGGGCAAGGGACCCGCGTTCATCCCTGCGGTCGAGGGACATGACCTTAGCGATATGAGCTCGGACGATGAGGAGGGAGCTATGGACGTGGACGAGGATCTCGAGGAGCTCGAGCAGACGGATTTCCTTATGACGCTTGATACCAAGGGAATGGCCACGTGAGTTGGAATGCGTGTGGGCGAGGAGGAGGGAGCTAACTGGCTCCTCTCTCTCTCTGCAGCTCTCGACCGAGTCTCGTCAAGGCTCATAGGCAGGAGAAGCCTGCTGCTGCACCCCGCAAAGCTTCCATCCTCAAGGTCTCCCTCCCTCCTCCGACTCTCCTCAAATCAGAGCTCAAGGCGCTCAAGAAGAAGAAGAAGAAGGGCGAGGAGGAGGAGGAGACGTTCGGTTCGGACGAGGAGGACGCTCCGAGGAAGCAGCACAAGGACGGAGAGTTGCTCGATGATCTCGAGGAGGACGACTTGGCGTTTGGAAGTGGAGACTCGGACGACAGCTTGAGTGTCATGAGCGATCTCAGTGGGGACGAGGGGACGATGAGCGATATGAGCAACATGAGCGATCTCGATTCGCTGGACGACGACGATGACTTGGGGAGCGGGTTCGATAGTGAGGAGGAGCTCGACTCGGAGTGACGAGGACGGTACGGGCGAGCTTGGAGCGGCCGCCTCTGGATCCAACGTCGACGTCGAATCCGCTTCTGGCGAGGACGATTCCGAAGCCGACGAGGACGATTCTGAGCTCTCCCTCTCCGAATCCGACCTCTCCGACTCGGACGAGGAGACGCATTTCCCTCGCAAAAAGTCCCGCCCCACTGTCGAAGCCGACGACCTCGAAACGGCCTACGAGCGCCGTCCCGCCCAGCCCAAAGCCGCCAAACCCCGTCTCACCAAGCTCCCGACGATCGTCAACGGTCAAGCCGTCCGCGCGACCTCTCCTCTCGACCGCTCGCCCTCTCCTGAGCCGAGCCCCAGTCCGGAGCCGGAGAGGATTCGAAAGGAGCCCGAGTATAGGAGCGATCCCCTGGGACAGCGTTTCGGTAGGCCGGCGGTGAGGCAGTTGTTGGAGATTAAGGATAAGAAGGAGAGGGTTTCGAGGGCGAGGGAGGAGATTGCGGATCTTGGGAGGGAGGCGAGCGGGACTGGAGAAGGCGAGGGAGGGGTGCGTTCCTCGTTCTTCTTTGCGCTATAGAGTCGATGCTGATCCTTTCTGGTGCAGCTCAACTTGCTCAAGCGACTGCTCTCGCTCACTGGACCCAAGTTCTCGTCGTCGTCGTCTGCACGAAGCTCTGGCGAGCGACCCATCATGGTCGACCGCGAGATTCGCGTCATGGCCATGGTCAGTCTGCTAGCCGTCTTTGTCGACATCGTTCCGTAAGTGGGCTGTACTCTCTCGTTCGTGAGCTCCTTACTGACTCGCGTTTGGCGCAGTGGATACCGTATTCGACCTCTCACCGAGGCCGAGAAGGATGTCAAGGTCAGCCAGATGGTCGCACGCCAGCGCGAGTGGGAGGACGGCCTTGTTGGTGTCTACAAGCGCTTCCTCGAGATGTGCGAGTCCGAAGTCACTGGTACGTTATCGTTCCTCAAGGCTCCGAGTTCGCTGCTGATATTTCGTGATCGCAGAGGACACTCCCCTCGCTCCTGCGGCGATTCACTGCCTCTGCCAGCTCGTCAAGGAGAAGCCCGACTTCAACTTTGCCGTCAACATCATGGACGTCGTCGTCAAGCGCGTCGGACGCAAAGGATGGGACGACGTGCGCCCACTTTTCTTCCTCTCGCTCCCGCTCCTCACTAACGAATCGTTCCAACCAGGGCCACCAAATCTGCCTCGAGACTATCATCCACCTCTTCGCGAACGACACCACCACCGCCGCTACCAACTCTCTCCACCTCGTCCGCCTCATCTCGCGCCTCGTGCGCGCCCGATCCTTCGCCGTTCGTCCCGAAGTCCTCTCGTCCCTCCTCAACCTTCGTCTTAAGGAGGAGCTCGGCGGAGGTCGTGTTCGCGCTTCGGCCGACGCCATCTTCCGCGAGAAGGAAGGTCGTAAGGGCGTCGTGCGTTGGAACCAGGAGAAGGATCGGAAGGGTCGTAAGGGAGGAAAGGCAAAGGAGGCGATGGCGAAAGCGGGGAGTAAGAAGGCGCGAGAGGTGCGCAAGGTGCGAGCGGGGATCGAGAAGGAGATGCGCGAGGCGGAGGGAGAGATCAACCAGCAGGAGCGGGAGCGCAACATGACTGAGACGCTCAAGTTGCTGTTCGCGCTCTACTTCCGCATCGTCAAGCTCGAGTATAGGACGCCGTTGCTCCCTGCTGCACTCGAGGGACTAGCGAGGTTCTCCCATCTCGTCAACGTCGATTTCTTCCGCGATTTGCTCGAGGTCCTCAAGGGGATCATCAATAGCGACTAACGACGAGGAGGATCATCAATGACGACGAGGGATTCGCAATTCGCAAACGATCAGCGCGAGAAGCTCTTGTGCATCGTCACCGCTTTCGAACTTCTTCAAGGTCAAGGTGCGTCCAGTTACTCTTAGTCTTCCACGTTCGCTCGCTGACCTCTCTTTCCACGCAGGCGAGGCTCTCAACATCGATCTCGGAGAGTTCATCTCAGCTCTCTACGCCCTCATCCTCCCCCTCGCCCTCAGCCCCACCTTCGAAGAAACGCCCTACGTCGGCCGGAACGTCGCCACCGCGACCAGTCGCGCGACCGCCAAGATGGCTCAAACCGAAGCCGACCTCCTCTTCCGCGCTCTCGCCGCAGTCTTCCTCATCCCCCGCTCCCTCCCCTCCCCTATCCGCACTCTCGCCTTCTCTAAACGCCTCCTCACCTCGTGCCTCCAGTGGCCTCCGGCGTCCCAACTTCGCACGATGGCGTTCTTGCGATCGTTGTTGATTCGTGAGCCGAAGGTCGAGGCGATGTTGGAGACGGGGGATAGGAGGATTGATGGGAAGTGGAAGGGGTGGGTCGACGAGCCGGAGAGGGCGGAGCCGGAGGGGACTTGCTGGTGGGAGGCGTCGCTTTTCAGGAATCACCCGGATGAGAAGATGCGGATCGCCTACAAGCAGTTGGTCAACTTCCAGCGGGATTGAGGAGGAGCGAGGAGGAATTTGCAGAGGGATGAATTAGATGGTCGTTCATTCACAACTTGCTGCTCGTCCCGTATATCAGCTCCTTCTCCATCCTCCGCTCCGCTTCCTGCGTCCCTCGATCCCCCCTGACAAGCTCATCAACGTCCCTAATCACCAGCGCCAACGCCCCATTCCCAACCCAACGAACGACAACGAGCCTATCAACCCCCTTCTCCTCTCCAGGCGTCTCGCTCGACCAGATAGTTTGCTCGATAAGGTAGATGGACGAAGAGATGTAGCCGAGGAGGTAGAGGAGCGGTCGGGCGAGACGAGGGTCTGCTGAACTGCCGGGGGTGAGGAACGTCTTGGTCGCTGCGGCGACTTGTTCCAGTCCTGCTGCGAGGAGTTGAGTCGAGGAACTGATGTCGAGGGAGGGAGGGACGGAGGCGAGGATCGAGGAAGCCCACTGCTAGAGGGTTAGTGGGCGTGCGAAGGGTTCGCACTGGAGGAACGTACCTCGACGAAAGAGCGGACGGCGGTTCCTTGAGATTTGATGATGACGCGGAGGACGTCGAGGGAGAGTACGTTGGTCGTTCCTTCCCAGATCCTCTCGACGTTCGCGTCCTGGATCAGGCGCCCGATCTCGTTCTCGACCATGAATCTGCGAAGACGTTGAAATCAGCCTCGCGGCTTGCGATGGGGATGGAAAGTCGAACTCACCCTTGGCCTCCGAGCGCTTCCATGCAGTGCGGCATCTCGTTGGTGGAGAGGTCAGCGTTGAAAGCCTTCGCCACTGGCGTCAAGAGCCTCAAGCGATCCTTCTCGCTCGTCGTAAGGTCCTGGTCCTTGAGCGCCTCCGCCCTTCCCTGCGCGAGTAGACACGTTAGCCGACTTTCGAGTCCGAGAGCGACCGAGGAACGTACCATCAACAGCGCAAGGCCCATCATGAATTGAAGGAGCGCACGATGCGTGAGCTCGCAACGCACCAAAGCTCCCGTGTGCATCTCGTTATCGATCAAGAGGGTTCCCTTCTCCCCGCCGACATGGCGAACGGCAGCGAAGGACTTGGCGATGGAGATGCAGCGACGGAGGGCTGCGACGCCTGACATGGCCGAGTGGAGACGCGTGATGTTGAGGATGGTCGAGATGGTCTTGACTCCTCGACCGAGAGGGCCGAGAAGTTGTCCTACGGCGCCACCAATGGAGAGCTCAGCCGTTGGGAGGGACTAGCGAGAGCGAATCAGCGTGCGAAGGTCGAAACGGAATACTCTCGAGCGCACTTTCGTCCCCCACTTCTTTTTGAGCCGGTGGATGTAGACCCCGTTCGTCCTACCTTGATCGTCGCGAAGCTTGATGACGAAAAGACTGAGCCCAGCGCTGCCCTTTCCGCTCGTGCGCGCGAGAGCGAGAGCGACGTCGCCGTCCGTTGCGGAGGAGAACCTGCCGCCGCAAAGACGTTAGCAAGGCAGCATAAGAGAGATTACGCGGTAACGTACCACTTGAAGCCATCGAGGATGTAGGTGGACCCAGGCTCGGTGGCGTTTGCAGGATCGACCGGCTTCGCAACGGTCTCCGTGAGCGAGACGTCTGAGCCTCCAGGCTTCTCGGTCATGAGCTGAGCTGCAGTCCATGCAACCTTGGGGTCTCGGCTACGATGATCGGAGTCAGTAGTCTGAACGAGGGAGCTCTGGAAGAAGGGACTCACCTAACGAGACGAGGTAGGATCTCAGCCTTCATTTCCGGAGTTCCCGCGAGCTGAATGACTTGAGCAGCGCCGTCGGTCATAGAGATTGGGCATCCGACGTCTGCGGTGTGGTCATGCGTGAGAAAGAGCGATCCGAAAGACAACAGACGGGACCAACAGCGAGATTCCGGAGCCCAGAGGTAGCCCTGCCAGCCGAGGGAAGATCAGCCGGCAGTCAACTCCAGCTAGGAATGCAGGCTCACCTTTGCAAATCCACACAGCCGTGAATACTCTCCCTGCCGCTGCTCAAACGCGATCGCAACCATCCTGAAATCACGCGCGCTCGAGTCAGTGCGAACACTCTGCCCCCGCAAGCTCGCACTCACCCTTCCTCCGCTGCCACTCCTTTAAGCCCACGCCATCCCTCGCTGGTCTTGAGCACGTCCACTCGCTGCCCCCACTGGTCGTGCTGATTCAGCGTAGGCTCGTTTTCAGGTCCGTCGGCGAGAAGAGCGAGGCGGTGGATGGCTGTTCGAGCAGGAGGTTCAGCAGCGCCTTCGTCTACACCAAGATAATACTCACGGCCTGCGAGCCTGTCCTGGAATCCCTTGAGCTCGACGTCGAGTTCCGCGTAGACGTTTCCGGGGAGGACGCGACGGAGAAGCGATTTGAGCGCGACGTCGTCGTCCCAAGCTGGTGGGAGGCTGAGTGGAGTCTGTTGAAATCCTTCGTGAATGAGCATTCTTTGACGTGTTCGTCTGCTCGAGGAGAGAACAAGTTCAACCCCGTCGTGGTCGTCTCGGATCTCGAAAGGCCGTGAGCCGTTCAGGCCCCTGTGGACCGCTCTCTTCGCTTCTCTTGCGCTGCTTTGCTGAAAGAAGTATAGACGTGCAGTAGAACGTAGATGGCGGTACATTAGTCGCTTGATTCTCCAACAAGAGCCAAACTCGCTCCAAGCTCCAAGTTGAGTCCACCTCGGACCTCCCACTCCGTCTAAAGTACAACTCCTCTGCTCGGGCCAGCCTGCCAGCAGCGTAATGAGATCGCGGATGCTCAACCTAAACCCTCATCTTGACGGCGTCCTCGCTATCCTCGCCTCGCTCGACAACGAACGCCGCGTGAGCCTTCGCAATCCACGAGCTGGCAGCTTCGAAATCCTGTCGCGATCAACCCCCATCTCAGCTCTGCTCACACACCAGTCAGAAACAAAGAGAACTCACAGAGCTCGCGATGCAGTACTGGAACGCTGCGATCAAACCGGACGTCAGCTTGCTCCGCCTTCGCCTGGGGGAAGCCTGGCGTCGAACGACGACCACGACGACGCAGCAGAGTCGGTCGAGTTCTTCTTCTTTCGGCGCAGAACGTTCTTCATCGCGCCTCAGCAGACGAGAGGAGGAAGAGCAGAAACGGTCGAATCTCGAGCGACGGATCGCGAAATCGTTGGGAGCTGTCAATCTCCTGTCCCTCTACGCGTCCCCGCCTTGTTCCCAAACTGCAGCTCCAGGCCACGTAGTCGACTCCGATAATCGTCTCCAGCAATGTAGCCTCCACAAAGCCTTCGCTCACCCGTGAACGCCGACCGTCCATGGAGGACTCGATGATTATCGAAAACTGCTCCTCATCAGCTTCCACTAGGTAGAAAAAGCAAGGGAAGGACTCACTAACCGCCGTCCCCATCTCCATAACGCTCCACAACTCCGCCTCCTGACTCCTCAGCACCTCCTCCCACTTCCTCAACCCCTCAAACCATTCTCCCATCTTCCCCTCCCACCCTCTGCCTCCTACAACCCCTCTATCATCCCCATTCCACCTCACCTGCACCAATTCCCCCGTCTCATCATGATTAAACACCGGCATCCGCACGAGGGGCGTCATATGTACGCCGGAGGGGGAGGAGGAGGAGCCGGTGCCGGAGGCGTGGGAGGGGATGGGGAGGGCGGAGAAGAGGGAGTAGAGGGTTGGGTGGAGGGTGCGGAAGAGGGTTGCGGCGCGGAAACCGTCGACGAGGAGGTTGTGACCCCCGACGTGCGAGGTTGAGGGAGAGAGGAGGTGGAAGAGTTGGAGACCGCAGGGCTGTGAATAAAAGTTTGTTAGAGAGGTCGGGAAAGAGGAGCGAGGGAACGCACGTCGGTGAAGTAGGTCGTGTCGGTGTGCGCTCGGAGAGGGAGATCAGAGTAGGCTAGGTCTCCGTGCTGGAGGTCGGCGGTGAAATCCCAAAAGCCACCGTAGTGCGTCTCGCGAATAAAGGCGATGCGACGGAGGAGGGCTTCGGTCGCTTCGGGCGTTGGAGGGATTCCAGAAACGAGGGAGAAGCCGAACTTGTCCTGCGTGCGATGGTTTAGCGAGATATGGAGCGGCGGGGGAGCGGAAAGACGCACGATTCGCTTCACCCATTCGTAGACGCCTTCTTCGGACTCCATAACCTGCTCATACGAGACCATGGGCGGGTCCTTGCCAATCTCGCTCGTCCAGTACACCTTTCTGCGAAGCATGCGAACGGCATCAGCTCTCCTCCGCAGACGCTTCGAATCGCACCACATACTCTCGCACCTCCTTCGCACTCTCCGGCGTCACAGACGGGTCATAAGAATACTCCTCCAGGAACGCCCAAGGGAAGAAGCTCTCATAGCTCCCCTCCATCGGCGTCTCCGGCCCTACACTCCTCATCAGCTCTCCGCACCTCCGCACCTCCGACCCAAGCCTACTCACAGCTCACTCGAATCCCTCGCGCATCCGCCAGCACCGCCAGCGGGCACAAGTCCTCCGGAATCTACTCAAGAACTCTCATCAGCTCCCCCTCCTACGCGCATTCAGCCAGGCCAGACGCACCGACGCAGTATCCACCAACCGCTGCCTTGTCGAAGGGTGGTACGACCTCTCCTCCCTACAGTGATCTCTGAGCCAGACATGGTGACTGCTTTCGCGGGGTCAGAAGAGGGTGGAAGAGACCGCGGCGGACGTACAAGCTGCTTCGGGCACCGGAGGGGAAGGTTAGGTGCATGAGACGTGGGGAGATGGAGGCGCCTGAGGTGGGGGAGGAGGCTGAGGAGGGGGGAGTGGGGCGGGGGAGGGTGGAGCTTAGGTGTCGGCGGAGAGGGAGCTGGCGCAGGGGCGCGAGGGCGGGTAGGCGCCTGGAGGCTGTGCGGAGAAGCGCCCTGCTGGCTGAACGAGCGAGAGACATGGGTTTGGAGGAGGGAGACAGTCGAAGCCCGATGATTGCGGCCAAGTCTCGCTGAACAACATCCTCCTCGACTCGGTGCAGCCATTCTCTCCTTCCCAGGGTCGCCGTTTTCTTCAATCTTCTCCCCAGATAGCGTCTCTTCGAACTGCTGCAATCCACACCCTCCCATCCCCTCTGCCCCTCGGAAAAACGCCCTCCTCCGCCTTCGCCCGAACGTGCGTCTCCCTCTCTAGTGGTGGCCGTGACTGTGGTCCTCGGGGAGTCCCTGGTAGTCGACCTTGTACGCTGCAATCCTCACATTCTAATCAGCTGCCTGCGTTTAGGGCGCCGTGGAAAGACGCACCGCATCCGCATTCAGGGCAGCGCGTAGGCTTCGTCTTGTTGATGGTGAAGAGGATGGTGTCGTGCGAGTCGACGGGGAAACCGGTGCATCCGATGATGCGAGTGTTGTCCTGTGCGGTGCGAGTGCGGCGTAACGTAGGAGCGGGGGAGTAGCGTAAAGCGGGGGAGAAGAGGCGAGAAGAGGGTCAGCGCACACGTCCTATCGCTGGGGCGTCCTCCGTGTCCCTGTAGTCCCTCCCGGAGTTCCCTGACACGCCCGAGCATCTGCTATGCATTCCTGCTTGCCAGCAACGCCCCACCTGTCCAATCCAGTGGGAGAAAGAGCGAAGGACTCACGAGAGAGAAGACCTCGATGGGGGAAGCGACGGTGCCCAACCGGAGGACCTCGAGAGGTGCAGTCGAGAAGGCGTCCTCTCCCTGCAACTTGAGCAAAAGCTCGAAGCGCTCGAGTCCGGTAGCCTGCTCCAAGTCGGTCGGCACCTGTCCCGTCTTTCCTCCCTCTCCGATCAGAGTGGGCTCGACGTGGGCCGAGAGGCGGGGGGCGGAGGAGACGAGGGTACGGCGAATGGGGGCGCGGATGGCAATGCGGGCGGTACGGAGGGCGAACATGGCGTGAGGAGAGTTGAGGGGAGGAGACGAGGAGCAGGCGCCGCCCGCAAGGGAAGAGGTCGGAGACCCCCGCCTGGAATTTGCCCAGGGGGACAGCCTCTCTCCTCGGCTTCTCGAGTAGCAGCGCCTTGTCTAGGGAGTAAGAGAGTGAACTACAGCGCACACTAATCAACGAGTATTGAAAAAGACACGAAGGACGAGTTCTTCCAGACCAAAGTTCAGAGCGAGGCTGCTTCGGCGGCGGTTCGCTCGTGAACGAGTTCCGTCGAGTTTGGTGACTTCAGCGAAGGATCATTCTCGAGTTCAGCGCGTGTCACGGAGTTGAAGGTGGAGAGCTCAACGAACTGAGGAAGAGAGAAAGAGGACGGAGGTCGACCGAGCTTCAGCTTCCTTGGGGCCTTGCGAAGACCGCTTTGTGCTCTTTCTGCAGTCTCTCTCACCTCGAAACAACCCGAAAAGGTACCAACAAGCACGATTACAGTCAAAGATCAAGCTATCCCACCCTCCTCCACGTCCCTCAAGCCTTGCCGCAAGTGCAGGGGTTGCACCTACAAACCTCGCCACAAACTCCACAGCGCTCCACCTTCCCGCAAGACGCACATTCCGCCGACTTCCTGCCCTCCGTAGCAGGCTTGCAGGTACACTCGTTCTTGGAAAAAGCGCAGACGTTGCACTTCCTGCGATGGGAGCGGGGTCAGCGAGCTTCCGCCGAGGATGAAGGAGGGACGGACTCCTGGGTCGTTCCTCCGACACAAGCAGGGCAGCAAGATCCCGCTTCGCTGCAGAAGCACTTCTGCAGACGAAAGCGCGTTAGCTGGTGCAAGCAGCCGAGGGAGACCGACGACGCCTCACCGAGAAATCTCCAGTGCAGCAGCTCGCGCACTCGCACTTGACGGCGGTGCCTTTGGCGCGAGCTTCGGCGATACCGGGGCAGGAGCAGGTCTGCGATGGTCAGGTCAGCTTTGGGTGAGGGAGGAGGAGGGGAGGCGAGTGGGGACCGAGATGGCGAGTGCGAGTTGCTGGACTTACCGACGACATGGTTGGGATGGTTGATTGGTTTGACAGGGCGATTGGGGTGGTGGTGAGCTGGAGAAAAACCTCGAGGTGTTTGGGAGAGAGCGGTAGGAGGGCAAGAGGAGAGCGACGAGCTCGAGCACAACTCTCCGCGGAGAGCGAAAATTGCGCACTCTGCTCTACTAACAGTCTCGCTCAAGATTCCCAGCAGACACAAACGAAGAGGTCTAAAGCTCGAAGAGAAAAAGGCGCGCAACCAACGAGTTGTCAACTGTCCTAGCACCCAATTTCCCCCACCATCACGCAGCTCACGACCTCCCCCTCCGGATAGCTCTCCAGCTCCCCCTCCCTCCGCGCCGGAAGCTCAAGCAGCCCATTCGACCCCGCCAAGCTGACGGTCCTACTACTCCTCTGACTCCCCGTCGACACAGCCTCGAGCGAGACTCTTCCTCCTCCTGCGTTCGGGCGGACGTAGACGCGGTGGTACTCTGGCCTCGAATCGAGGTGGATAGCGCTTGAGATCTGCCCCGCCGACGTTAGTGCGTGCTCTGAAGGAGGGAGAGGAGAAAATGTACCTGAACCGGCACGCGAGGAAGCTCCCACTGCTCCTCCCTTCGGCCTTCCATCTTGCGCAGAGCGGGGAGGACACTGATTCGAGCATCAGCCTGTCAATTCCTCAGAATAATGCGGAGGAACGTGCTTACAAAATGAAGAAGGTCACGAGTGCGCTGGCGGGGTTCCCTGGGAGTGCGAAGACGAGCTTGTGGTTCTGATCCGGCGCCATCGGGTGCGCAGGCAGCGTAGCGAACGTTGTTGGCTTCCTGCAAATCAACCAGCGTCAGAGACTCACCACGAGCGAGAGAAAGGGACTGACCCAGGCTTCATCGCGACTCGCCCGAAATGAACCGTCCCCTTGAGCTCCCTCTCGATGCACGGCTTGAGCAAATCTCCCACTCCCATACTCGTCCCGCCCGTAGTAATAATCACATCCGCCTCCTCCCTCCCCTTCTTCAGCGCCTTGGTCGTCGCCTCCATCGTGTCTCCCACGATACCGAGGTCGATCGTGTCAAAGTGCAGGTGGTTGAGGATCGAGAGGAGCGAAGGACGGTTCGAGTCGGGAATGAGGGAGAAGGAAGAGGTGGGGAGGGTGCGCGTGTTGGAGACGGGGATGAGCTCGTTGCCGGTTGAGAGGACTGCGACGATGGGTCGACGATGGACTTTTGCCTGCTCGAGATCAGTCAGTACTCCTCCTTCGCAGTGCAGCTAGAAATGACGCACCCCTTTCCGCCCCACAAAAGCAAGCGTCCCAATCTCTCCACCGACAGCAGAAACGACATCTCCCTCCTCCAAGACCTTCTCCCCCTGCCGCACGTCGCTCCCCGCCTTCCGCACGTTCTCCCCCTTATCAACCTGCGCAAGCAGCCACACCTCCTCCAGCTGCCACATTCCTCCCCCTCGTGTCGAGAATGAACCGTCGTGTCCTCGACCATGATGACCGAGTCGGTACCGAGCGGAAGAGGTGCGCCGGTGTTGATGCGGTAGACGCTGCCTTCGGGAACAGCGCCAGCAGGGTAATCGGTAAGAACGGCGTAGATTCCTGCGGGGTCGGTCGCTGGAATCACCTCGTTAGCGAGGTTCGCAAGGCCGAGAAAGAGAACGCACATCGCACGGCGTAGCCATCGACATTCGTCGTAGGCCGCTCGGGGACGTCCTTCGTTGCTAGTACCTCCTCGCCGAGAACGTAACCAACGAGCTTCTCATCGACTGCGAGCGTCAGGAGGGGCGTGATGAAGGTGTTCTCAAAGATGAGGGAGAGGGCATCGCGGAGAGGGACGAGGGGATAGGGCGAGTGGCGCTGGCGATTTGCGACTGCAGAGGATCACACAACTCAGCTGTCGGGTCATGAACGCAGCGCGGAGAAACACACCTGCAGTCGAAGGGTCGAGGGAGAGCAGCGTGCGGGATTTAGGCATGGCGTGGCCGTGAGTTCCGTGCGAGTGGTCGTGCGACTGGCCGTGCGAATGGTGGTGATGGTGATGCTCCTGTGCTATAGCTTGGACAGGAACAGCAGCTCCGACCGCACCAGCCTCCATCTCCCTCCTCCCCTCGACCGTCGCCAGCTTCGTGTGCGTCGCCTTGCCACTGTCGCCTCCTGACAGCTCCAGCGCATGTGGTAGGACCCTCAGCAAGCTCTCCAGGTTCTCCTTCGCGCCTTTAGGACTCCCAGGAAGCGTGACGATAAGCGAGCCGCGTCCGGTGAGCGAGTTGGGCGAGAGTCGAACGCCGGCGATTGGGCGGGAGAGAGCTGCCATGGGAGTGATGGAGAGAGAGTGGGAGAGCATGAGGGCCACGACGCCAGGTGCGGGCTTGTCGAGCAGGGGAGTGAGAGCCTGCGGTCGGCGTTAGCTGCTGCCAGGTGCGCGATATAGCGAGCTCTGGCTCACCTCTGGCGTCTTGTCCCGCACACCAAAGCCAGTTCCTCCCGTAGTGAGCACCAAATTGACATCCCCATCGCACCACGCCTCCACCGTACGGCGGATCTCGTCGGGCTCATCGGGGACCACGGCGTGACGGAGTATGGCGGAGTAGGGCTCATGAAGGAGTAGGGCGGAGAGGAGGTCACGTAGGATAGGGCCGGAGCGGTCGGTGGCTGGGTCGGCGAAGGCGGTGTCGGAGACTGTAGGCGAGGGCGTTAGCCTGGGAGACGGAGGGCGGCGGGAGGTGGGGTACGCACTCGTGAGGATCGCGACGGTAACTACGCAGGGAGAGTCAGCTCGAACTGGTTCGCAGGGGAGAGAGTAGCACGAACAAGTCATCTTGTAAGCAAGCCTATCGCAAGGTTAGAGAAGAAGGGAAGTGAGAGCCAGCAAAAGGAGGAGGACGGCACACGGCGCGTGCGGAGCGCGGAGCTCTCGCTCCACTCTCTGCTTCTCTCGAGCACGTTTGGATATGTATCTAACTGACTATTAATGCAAGGTACAGATGCTCTAAAAGACCCTATGTACTTCTATACGTCGCTCCAAACTAAACCAAACCGCTCGCTCGCTCGCTCGGTCCCGCTCTCCGCTCGATCATCTATCCGACGAGACCTGAAGGGAGAAGCGAGTTAGCAACCGGAAAATACGAGCGAGAGGAAGGGAGAGCGACTTACTTGTTCAAAGAACTGCCTCAGCGTCGCACTCAGCACCTCCGGCAATGCCTCGACGTCTCGGAGGACGACAAAGTACTCGAAGGGGAACGAGTCGAGGTAGCGATCCATCTTGAGCTCGAGCTGGCCATTCGCGCCCTTCGAGTACGAGACCGACTTCATCGCCAAGATCGAGTTCTGGTTGACATCCGCCGCCGACGTGAGAGGAACCGTCGGGTCGTTCGCGTCCGTCGTGCGCCGGTGAAGCGAATCGATGACGACGAAGACGAACATGACCTTCTGCTCGGCCGCGCGGCGAAGGAGCGCACGAAGCTTGTCGTGGTCCTGGCACATGCCGTCCGAAATGATGATCTGGAGCTGCCAGAGGTCGCCGGCTGCGAGCGACGCCTTCGTCGCGCGCGCGTTGTCCTTGGCGAGAGTGAGGTGCTCGAGACTCCGCTCGACGAGGAGGCGAACGTCGGTCGTCCGCTGCTGGAAGGTGAAGTGGCTCAGGAGCGCCGCTCCCGCTTCGTCGCTGACGGGTCCGGCCTCGAAAGGGTGGAGGACCTCCATCGTCTCCCCGAATCGGCAAATCGAGATCCCGCCGACTTCAAGGCGAGCGAGGGCGCGGGAGATGAGGGCGAGGGTTTGGTAGGCGAGGTGAACGGAGTGCGAGTCGGCCATCGACTTGGAGTCGTCAATCGCGATCAAGATCTGGTACTCGCGCTGACTGGGGCGGGTACGGCGGAGCCAGATCTTGTCCTTGGTGAACTCGGAGGCGATGTAGGGGATGATCTTCTTCATGTTGAGCCGCTTGCCCGATCGGTAGTCGCCCTTAAGGCGCGTCGCGAGAGTCGGTTCGAGGATGAGGCGAAGCTGCTCCGTGAGCGCGTACGAGAGATCCCTCGTGAGCGACTCGTAGAGGCGCCAAACGCCGTCCGCCGTGAGGTTGGGATCGTCGCCGGAACGCCACTGGAGCATCGCCTGCTCGACTTGCTCGTCCATCTCGGGGTCGACGACTTGAGCGAGAGTAGTCGAAGGAAGCTCCTCGTCCTCGTCGCGCATCTCCTCGTCGAGTCCTTCGCGGTCCTCCTCCGCAATCGTGCGGTCTTCGCGGAGCTCAGCTGCGGGGATAGCTTTGGCGTCCGAGTCGGCCATCGACGAGCCTTCGAGGTCAAGAGTGGTAGAGGGCTGAGGAAGAGAGGGAGTGTTGTCGTCGACGTCCATCTCGTCGGGCTCGAAGCCCGTCTTCGCGTCGTCGTCCTCGCCGAGCCGAAGCTTTTCGAGTCCTTGGACTTGATCCTCCTTCGCGGGTCCCAACGCTTGCCCGTCCTGCTCCTTCTCGTCTCCCTCCTGCACGAACTCAACCTCGTCCTCGTGACCAGCATCGTCGCCAGCTTCGGTAACGGGCTCCGCCGTCTCGTCCTCCGTGAGGTCCGAAATGGCTTCGAGGCGTCGGCGCCACGATTGAAGAGCGTCGCCGAGACTGCGTTGAGGTTCGGCGGGAGAGGGCTTGTTGGGGCGAGAGCGCGACGGATCCGACTTGGGGTCGGAAGTCGAAGAGCGCTGCTTCGAGGTACCGTCGGCGGAGCTGGACTTGGCGTTGGGAGAGGGGTCTGCCGCGTCGTCGTCCTGCTCGTCGTTGCCATCATCGGGCGCCTTCTCGTTCGCGTCGTCCATCGCAGCGTCGTCGGGCGCAGGGTCCTCCTTGACTTGAGCGCCAGCTTGCTCCGACGAGTCGGCAGCGGCGGTCTCGGGCTTGGTGGAAGCGCCGCTGTCCTGCGCGCCTTCGCCGCCGGTTTCGCCTTGGTCGGTTCCTCCCATCGACTGGTCGAGAGCAGGAGCGTCGTCGGGATTCTGATCGGGGTTCTCGCCGTCGGGAGCGTTCTCCTCGGGCGCAGGAAGAGCATCGTCGGCGTCGACGTCTTGGTCCTTAGACTCGCCTTCCTCCTCGAGCTCGTTCGGCTCGGTGTCGTTCTCGCCCTCTTCAGGGTCTACGAATGAGGAGGCTGAAGTTAGCTTCGCGTATAAAGGTAGGGGGAGCCCATGACTGCGACTCACCTTCGAGATCACCCATGTCGGAGCCCAGGTCGAGATCGTCCTCCTTCTTGTCCTCCCCGTCGAGCTGCATGTCGTCCGGAAGGTCGAGGTTTTCGGCTTCCGGCATGCGCTCGTCGAGCCGCTCTCCATCGTCCGCTTGAGGAGCTGCGTCTCCCTCCTCGTCCTCGTCCTCTCCCTCCTTCGATCCATCCTCCTCCCCATCGCCATCAAGCTCTGCGCCATCCTCGGCCGTAGGCTGATCCTTCTTCTCGTCCTCGGCGGATGCCTCCTCGCCCTTCTCGCCCTTCGGCTGAGGAGCGTTGGCGTCCTCGTCCTTTGCCGCCATCTCGGCCTCGCCGGCCGACTTGGTCGTCTCCTCGTTGACCTCCTCGTTCGCTCCCTCCTTGGACGCCTCGTCGCCCCAGAACTTCTCGTCGACGGACGAAGGGTCGAGAGGGTCGACGTCGGCGATCTGCTCCTCGGGGTCGGGTTGCGATTCGGTATCGCTCTCGTCGTCGCCGTCCTCCTTCTCGTCCTTCTCTCCATCTCCGCGATCCTCCATCTCTCCCTCAAAGTCCATGCTCATCTCGACGGCATCGTCGTCTCCCTCCTTCTCCTCGGGCTTCTCCTCCTTCTCCTTCTCGACGTCGTTCTGCAGGCCTTCGACCTGCGACTCCTCCTCGATGTCCTTGCTGACATTCGTCGCTCCCTGACCGTCCGCCATGCCGGTCCCGTCGGTCGTCTTGCCGTTCGCACCGGCTTCGTCCCCCTTGCCGTCGTCGTCCGAGGGCCTGCAGAAGCCGTCGACGGAGAGCTCCTTGACGACCGAGGTGAGGACGTAGGCGAGCTTGAGCGACGCCTTGTGCCATTCGAGGAACGACGAGATGTGGCGCCCGACCTGGTCTGCGAAGAGGCGGAGGAAGGGCGATACTCGTCGCAAGAGCGTCGCGACGATCGCTGCCGAACGAGGGGTCGATGCGAGGCGGTGGGCGCTGGTCGTAAAGACGTTGATCTGCTCCAGCATCTCGGGGAGGCGGAAGATGGAGAGCGTAGCCTGCAACGATCGGCCAGCGCTCTTGATCGCCGAGTCGGGGAGCTCGTCGTCCTCGACGTTAACGGGAACATCTTGGTCCGAAAGCTGATGGAAGTGGTTAGCTATGAGAGCAGACATGAAAGAACGAAACGACGCACCTTCTTGAGCTCCTGGGCAATGACGAGGATCGAGTCGACGAGAGTGGCGTGGCTCGAATCGAGAGTCTCGAGCGCGGCCATGTCGTCTTCGGCGGAGGGGGAGTGAACAGAGGGGATGACGAGGGTGGCGGACCAGTCTGCGAGGGGCTGGATGATGTAGCGGAGGGAGGAGGGAGGTAGCGAGTTCTTGAGTTGTTCGACGATGGACGTAAGGTGCTCCTGCGCCGAAACAAAGGCCCCCACGTCCAGCGGCGTGCTCAGCTCGACAGGTCCGGCCATCGTGGCGAGGCCGTTCTCCAGTCGCTGGGTGTCGTCCTCGAGAAGCGAGGTCGCGCTGTTGACCGTGGATTCGACGCTCGAGATGTCGCCGCACGATCCGCCGAGTGCGAGACGATGGTTGACGAGCTCTTCGCGAGCCTCCTTGAGCGTGAGCGCGACCTGCGAAACTTGCTCGAGCAAGGTCTCTCCCAGCTCCCTCGACGGTAGGGACGGCTGGACTTCGCCCGAGCTGCCGACCACCTCCAACCGATGGGCGATCGCTCCGAGGCGAACCTGGTCGACGACAGCGGCGAGGAGGCGATTGCGGTTCTCGAAGCTGAGCGAGATGCAGCTCTCGATCGAGCCGATGGCGCGTTGGACTTCGCGGGTCGAGATGTCCTCGTGGTGCGAGGCGGGGCACTCTCGAAGGGCGGGGAGCTCCGAGAGCAGGCGGAAGTGATAGTCGTCCGACCTGATGAGCTGCGTGCGGAGGGACGAGGCGAGGAGTGCTGGGTCGGTCGCGAGGACGGGGTGGGATGGGATTAATCCGTAGACGACGCCGGAGTCTTGAAGACGGGCGACGACGTCGGGGGTAGGCGTGGGTGAGAGTCCTAGGCGTTTGAGCTCGCGCAGGAGCTCGATCCATGCTCGACGCTTCCTCGTCGCAAGACTCTTGACACGCTCCTCGCGGTCCTCGCTTCGGTTCTGCCTTCAGATTCGGCCCTCAGCGCCTTCGAAGTCGTGATGATCTGGACAGCGAGGTCGTCGACGGCGGTAGCGCGGTCGACGGAGACGAAGGGATCGATTCGAGAGGAGACGAGTGAGGTGAGGCGTGTGAGAGTGAGGTCGAGGCGGATGATGTGGGCTGAGTGTGTCGAAAGGCCGAGCTCGGTGGGGAGGGAGGGGAGGGGGGCGACGAACTCGGTTGCCTCGAGGGGCGCTTGGAAGGCGCTACAAAAGAAAGCTCTTAGTAAACGCATTGCGAAGGAAAGGCACGGGTACGCACATCGTGGCGGGGATGCGGTCGGCTTCTGGGACGGTGAAGAAGTCGCTCGCCGGCTTCTGGAGCACGGCGCGCAGCTTGCGAACGCTCTTGTAAAGCTGGTGATGACTCCGAATCGCGCTCTGCTTTAGCGCGTAGACGTTGACGTCCTTCCAACTAGCGAGCTTGATGAGTCTCTGAACGTCTTTCTCGATTCGAGCACGCTCCGACGTCAAGAACGCCGAGATTCGAGGCGTGAACTGGTCGTAGAATCCGTAGACGTTGAGCATGAGCTGGCTGACGGTGCGCAGCGAGGCAGCGCCGGCCATTGGCTGAGAAAGGATCG
The DNA here is from genome assembly GCA_002917775.1 of Glaciozyma antarctica PI12. Taxonomy (NCBI): domain Eukaryota; kingdom Fungi; phylum Basidiomycota; class Microbotryomycetes; order Kriegeriales; family Camptobasidiaceae; genus Glaciozyma; species Glaciozyma antarctica. The sequence goes on along the minus strand of KZ627150.1, from coordinate 513,226 downwards.
CGTCAGTTGAAAGTTTGGCGACGATGAGAGGAGATCGCGTACCTCCGAATCGGAAGTCTTCTCCCCAAGCTTCGCAGCGAGGTTCGCAAACGATAGGACCAGCTGGAGCCGAGCGCGGTACTGGCCGAGCGAACTTGTCGCGAGGAAGGAGTCCAGCAGCGCGACGAGGTCCCGGTAATACTCTGCGGGCGTTTGAGTGGGGACCTCGTCCGCGTCCGAATCGACGCCTGGCGCTCCGCGAATCGTCGTCTCGTAGAATCGGAACCACCACTCCGACACTGGGTCATCGAAGCGTGCAGCGACGGTCGATAGGAGGCGAGACCAGCACGTAAGCTCGAGGCGCCGCCATTCGACGATGAGGCTGGTGATGGCGGTGCGGCCGATGATGATCGAGTGCTCCCTGCTCGCGTAGCTCTCCCAGTCCTCCGTGTGAGTAAGGAGCTGCTCGATCGCCGTGAGGACCTGGGCGATGGACGACTTCGACGAGAGGGCGAGGATGGTCTCGCAGCGTTCCCGAAGGTTCTGCAGGACCATCTGGTCGGGCCATTGGGCGATGAGGTCGGCGAGGCGGGACGAGAGCGCCTGCAGGACGGGGACGGCCTTGGCCGTCTCGCGCACGTCCGGCTCGTTGTAGAAGTCGCGCTGCGGAGCGTCGACCGCCGTCGAAGGGGCCGCCGCCTGGCTGAGCTCGACGAGAGACCGGATCCGGTAGACGGCGCTCTCGCGATCGAGGACCTCGTCCGAGCTGTCGAAAAGCTTGGTGGCGATGCTGGCGATGCTAGCGGACCTCATCGTATCGAAGTCCGACTTGCAGGACGCGGAGAAGCGACTTCCGAGACCGGCGAAGATCCCGACATGGAGCCTTGCGAGGTTGGCCTGGTCGGAAGGCTGCAGGAGGCGAGGATGGGAGGGAGTTGCGCCGTTGGGGAGGTTCGAGGGTGGCGCGTCGTCCGCGACCTCCTCGAAAGTCGGGAAGAGCTTGGCGAACTCGGCTGCTTCGAGCTCCTCGTCGCTGGCGATTTGCTGGACGTCCGCTCGCGACCGGTAAAGGGATTCGGCCTCGCGCGCTGCTTCCTCCTCGTGACGACGGTCGGCGCTCCAGAGGTAGTGCAAACGATCGTAAAGGGTCGTGAGTCGCCGGAGGGACTCTCGATCGAAAACGGCGTGATTCGCTAATCGCGTGGCGAGGGCGGTCACTTGGAGGAGGGTGGCGTGCGAGGGAGGGAGAGGGGCTTCGCCGACCTTGATGCTGAGAGGAAGGTCGACGGACTCGACTGCCTGGGTGTGCGCGACGGTGGGGAATCCGGCGAGGTGACGGAGAAGAGAGGTGTAGTGAATCGACGACGTGGTGAGGGAGGTCGACCGGGAGATGTGGAGGAGGAGGGCGAATCCGATCTTGAGGGAGCACAAGGCGAGCCGGATGGGTCCCAGAATGTCGCCGAGATCTCCGTACGCAAGTTCGAGGCGTCGCAGGAGGGTTTCGACGGAGTGCTGAAGGTTCGCCTCGCGACTGGCGAGTTCCGCCGACCAAGGCTTGCGAAGGTCCTCGAGGAGATTGTCGAGCTGAACGTCGCTGATGATCTGCTCCTGGAACGAGCGCAGCTCGCGGAAGAGGCCCGACAGCATCGCGGGGTTTCCTTCGCGAGTGACGGGGACGACGCCCGCGCTGTCAAGCTCTTGACGAAGGGCGTCGATCTCCTGGCCGACGCGGGACATCTTGAGGCTTTGGCCGTTGCCAGTGAGTCCGGCTTCGGCCTTCGCGACGGCGGCGTAGAGGTTCGTGAGGTGGTCGAGCTGGCGTACGAGGAAGTTGGAGCGGGCGCGAAGGCCAATAGCGGGGTCCAAGGGAAGGTTGGGGACGTAGAGGTGCCAGAATGACCTTGCGAATGCGACGAATCCCAGCCCGACGGCCGCACGACTATCGGGGTTCTCGGCGAGAGCGGCGAGGGGGCTTGAGAGGTAGCGGTCAATTGACTCCTCGAGGAGTGGAGAGAGCTGTCGATCCACTCCGAGCAGCGTACGAGCTGTTCCTTCGCGCTTTCCATCGATCTCGCACGCGTCCAGCGTCTGCGAAAAGAGTCAGCATAAGAACGAGAATAGAGTGTCGAGGCGATGTACCAGTGCAATCGATGCAAAGAGAGCGGACGCTAGGGAGGCGGTACGGGAGGACGAATCCGACGACGCCGTCAAAGTCTGAAGGGTAGCGGTGCGCCCGAGAGACTCTGCGAGAGTAATGAGGTTGCCGAGGCTAGAGGTGTCGGTACCCCTGAAGTAACGAGCGTGGATTAGCGAATGCGGCGGGGTAGGATCCAAATGTATCGTACCTAAGGGACACGACCGCTCGGAGCAAGGTTGGCTTGACGACGTCTGCCGGAGACGACCTCGGCGCACGAGACTCGGGCTGGAAGGTCATAATAAAATCAGCGAAGCTCTCGCATGAGGAAGCAGCAGACTTGGACCCACAGCAGTGTCGAGAACGCCCAAAGCGACATGCTCGCTCCAGCCGAGCAAAGTCTTGAACTCGACCGACGCCTTCGACCGCGAGAGAGCTGTGAACGGTATTCCCGTCAGGAAGGCTCACATAACGGCAGCAGAGAGAAAGCTCACCGTCTGAGCCCGTCGGCCACGAGAGGAGCTGGTGAACGGGGACGATGCTCGCAAGCGAAACGACGCCACTTCGTTGAGCAACTTGAACGAGAATCGCAGCTGCCAACTGTGATGAATGAAGGTCAGCGCTAGACCGGCAGACTTGCAGATGAAGAAGAACGCACTTGATCTCCAGAGCCAAAGACGCTCGCGACTGCCGCAAGCTCGGCGACGGTCAGGCACACAGCGTTCGACGAAGTCGTCAATTCGAGGCTCGCGTCGGGAGCAGGCTGCGGTGGTGTGACGGGGATGCGCTGTGGGAGACGAATCAGCTTCGGTCGGAGAGAATTGAGGCGCTTCTCGACCCACCAGCAGGATTCGGTCGACCAATTCAGCTGCGGCAGCCTCGTGAACCTCGTCGCCGACGGCTTGCGGCACGCCGAGCGTGACAGCGATGTCCAAGAACAGGTCGGCGGTTGCTGGTGAAGGAGCAACGTCAGTGGGAAGAAACAGAAGGAAGACGGCAACGTACCTCGCTCCCAAACCTCGCCAGTGTTGGTCATCCCCCTCGCAAGCAAGCGCCAGTACGCATCTGCGATCCCGTCTGCTGTAGGGCGGAAAGGCAAGCACGCTCGCCAGATCTCCGTCATCGCCTTGCCGCTCGTGAGAGTGAGCGAGCTTCTGAGGGGCGCGAGCTGGACTTGAGTCTCGGCGACGAGGTCCTTCGCTCCGCCGGGAAGTTGCTGAAGAGCGTTGGCAATCCAGGCTGCGATGAGCTGGATGCTCGAAAAGTCCATCTCGAGACTGCGGCAGACGTGCTCGAGCTCCAACGAGAGAGCTTGAACGATCTTGGCCGACTGAACGAGTCCCTACACCAGCACTTGCGTCAGCTCCTGCCCGTCAAGATGTGGGGAGATAACTCACGAATCGATTGTCCCCATCCAACGCCACCAAGTCGGAGCTGACGATCCGACTGACGAGGCTTCCGAGCGCGGCGTTCACGGGGAACAGCGAAAGCATCGCCGGATCCGCTTCGTCCATTCGCAGCCTGCCTTTCGAGGCGAGGAGAGACTTCTCCCAGACGCTCAGCGATCGCGCTGGCTTAGCCGAGACGACGCGGAGCGTGTCGGGCTTCGAGGAGGCGGATAGGAGGAGAAGGGAGGTGAGGGCGTCGACGGCGGAGGAGAGGACCGAGGGAACTGAGTGACGGTCGTTGCTCGAGCTTTTGGCGTGAGGACTGAGGGACAAGTCGGTCGGCTGTGAAGACAAGAAACGCCATCAGTAGTGGCCGAGAAAGCGGAGGAATCGGTACGGACCTGCAGCTGCAAAAGACCAAAAGGAACTTCCCGTGCCACCGCCTGAGCCTTCTTGAGGACGTCGATTTGGTGCACGAGAGGGTGGCGGCTGAATCCACGAACCGACGAATCGACGGTGGCGTCCTGAAGGAGCTCCATCGCTCGCAGGAATCGGAGCGTGAGCCCGTAGTGCGAGATAGCGACGGTGCCGAGGAGGTGGCGGGCCAGGGCGACGCTGTCGACGTCGGGAGAGACGAGGTTGAGCGAGGCGGTGCCGATGATAGGTGCCAGTCCTGACTCCGCGAAGCTGTCGGGGGTGAGGACGTCGACGGGGAGAGGGGTTGCGGCGAGGAGGTCGGCCACATCGTGCTGGAGAGCGGCGGCGGCGAGGAGCTTGGTCGAGGCCTGCTGGGAGGACGACGGCGTGCGGGAGTAGGCGGAGAGTCGTTGGGCGTCCTCCGGCGTGAGCTCCGAGTCGAGAACGGCGATCTCGATTCCACGGTTCCGCATAGCCCTCGAGAGCTCGCCGTGACGAGGGTCGAGGGTCATGACGAGGCGGAAGTCGGCATGAGGGAAGATGATCTGGATCTCGCCGTTGACGGGACCTCGCTCGGCGAGCTGAAGTCGTCCTCCAGGCTCGAACAGCGAGTTGAGGCGATCGAGAACCGAAGGGCTGCAAAGGTTGGCATCCTCGATGAGGAGCCAGTCGCCGTTCTTCATCGCCTGCACGAGAGGTCCGTCGACCCACTCGAAGCGCGCCGACGTGACTGTCGTAGTCCCAACGTCGAGACGCGTGCGAAGATCTCCTGCGCGCGAGGCGTAGGATGTCGCTGCGAGGACCTCGAGCGCTGCCTGGATGGTCGTCGTCGCTTCCGCAAGGTCAAAGTGCGGTCCCCCCTCGCCAAGGACGTAGCGAAGGTGCTCGAGGCTATAGATGGGCGCGTGCAGCTCCAGCGAGCTCGGCGCTCGAACGTGCTCGCGGAGGGCGTCTTGGAGGAGGCGGACGGCGTCGAGAGCGATTCGGTCAAGCTCCCTGAACCGTTCCGCTTGCTCGAAGCTTCCGAGGAGCTCAAGAGTGTCGACTTCGGCGTTCATCGAGAACTCGCGAAGGGTTCGACCTCCGAAAGCTGCGACTTGGCGGACGAGCGTCGTCTTCCCGCAGGCTCGAGGACCGGTGAGGATGGCGAGCCAGCCCATGTCGAGACACTTGGTCAGGGCTTCGAGGGGCTGGAGAGATCGCTGAAGGAAAGGGGAGGTGGTGGTCTGGCGTCCGCTGAAGGTATCGTCGGCGCGGTGGAGTGACCGATCTGACCGATCTGTGCGGAGCGAGGACCGACGGACGGCCAAGGGCGCTCGGAGGGGTTGATCGACTGAGAGAACGCCTCCGAGAAGAGCTTCGCGACATGCGTGCGATCCGAAAGCGTCCGGAAGCGCTGGACGTAAAGGAGACCGACGTACTCGACGGGCTCGCCCCGACGAAGGTCCAATCCCGACGACGACCGTAGGAGGGAGAGCCAGCGCAAGACGTCACGCAAGTTGAACTCCCAAGGCGATCCCTCCATCCCGAACGAGCGTGACTCCATCGTCTGCCGATGAATGGCCGAATTGAAGTCGATCATCTTGCGAAGAATGACGGGGTCGACGTCGGGGTAGAGGGCGCTGGCGATGGCGTTGAGGTCGGTACTGTTGAGCTCCTCCATGTGCACGATGCTGAAGCGGTCGAGGAAGGAACGGGGGAGTCCTTTTCGGCCGCCGCCTTGGCCTAGCGGGTTCTGCGCCGCGAAGATGCGGAAGTCGGGGTGGCGGGAGAAGGTACGGTCGAGTTCGGGGATGTAGACGGTTCCGCGGTGGTCGAGGCACGAGTTGAGTCCTTCGAGGATCGACTGCGAGGCGAGGTTCATCTCATCGAGGAGAACCCAGTCGCCCTGCTGCATGGCGGCGAGGAACGGCGCGTCCTTCCAGGCGAACTCTCCGCTCCTTCCTCCTTCGACGGGGAGATCGCTCCCGAGGAGGTCCATGAGGTCGGTCTGGTCGGAAAGGTTGATCCGGACGAGGTTGTGGCCCGTCGCCGCTGCGATCGCCGTGACGAGACTCGTCTTGCCGACTCCGGGACTACCCTCGAGCAGCACCGGCTTGGTGAGCTGGAGCGCTCGGAGGAGGCGCATGGCGTTGAGACGAGTGGTGGGAGCGAGGAGGGTGTAGTCGACGGAAGCTTGAGGGAGGGCTCCTTTGCCGACGCCGAAGGGCCCGACGTGGAAAGACTCTGCGGCGTCGTGGACGTCGAGCGCGACCGCTTCGGGTGCCGTCGTAACGGTGACGAGCGTTTCGAGTTGACGCCAGCTCGAGACGCGCAATCGATCGAGAGCGTCTTTCGAGAGACCCGACGTCGCGGGGAGCGCGCCGAGTCCATCGACGACAGTCATGAGAGCTCCCTGGCAGAAGGCGTCGGCCGCGTCGAGTAGGGGGAGGGACGAACTGGTAGGAAAGCAAATTAGCAACCCGCGCAACGTACTCTCGGCGTGCTAGGACTCACGAAGGGTGAGCGCGAAGAACAGCCGTGTTGAGGAAGTCGACCCAGGCGAGGATGTCGCGAAGGCCGATTCCGAGGTTCCCCTGGACGCCGACAGCGTCGCCGAACCAGCGTCCGAACTCGAGGATCTTGGCGCCGTACGGCTCGAGAGAAGGCTCGCGCCAGCGACTGCCGATGATATGGAGGAGGTCCTCCGGGTCGTCGACGAGAGGAACCCAGATCTCGGTGAATCGGTTGCGAAGAGCTGGCGAAAGCTCCTTCTTGCCGAAATCTCCTCCGGGGTTCATCGTCGCGAGGATCTGGAAGTTGGGGTGCCCGACGACACGAATGTCGTTGAGATCCCGACCTCCCTTCTCAGCGAGGACGAGCGTGCGCGAGGGCTCGAGCACACTGTTGAGGCGCTCGAGGACTGAGTCGTCGGCGAGGGAGATTTCGTCGAGGAGAATGAGGTCGCCTGCGTGCATCGCCTGAACGAGAGGACCGTCGTGCCATTCGAAGAGCGCGGTCGTCCTTCGCATGCGCTCTGCAAGGTCCCGAAGGCTCGCCTTCGACTCGACCGGTGCCTCCTTCTCGAACGCCTCCCTGCAAAGTCGAATCGTCAGCTACAGACCCGAAATGCAGCAAGAGAAGTCCTTACAACGCAAAGATGACGTCCTCGAAATCGTCCGAAGGAGATGGCGGCGAAGCTTGCAGGATGGCGACGGCTTCCTCGCGAAGAGCGGCCTGGAGAGCTGCTCGGTTGCGAAGAGGTCGCTGGCCTCCAAGAAGATCGGCCGTCTCCGTGTTCTGGTGGCAGCCGACGACGTGGAGCTGGCGATGGAGGGCGAGCGCGAGGGACTGGCAGACCGACGTCTTTCCGGATCCGGTTTCGCCGACGAGGAGGATGGGCTCGTTGCGATGGAGGCCGGCAGCGATGAGGTAGTAGAGGCGGCGCATGGCATTGGTCCAGACGAGGTCGGCCGTCGTGGGGGGTTCGGGGAGGCCAGCTTCGGCGAGGCGAGAGAAGTCGTAGAGCGAGACCTCGTCGATGACGACCTTCATCTCCTCCTCGATAACGGCCTTGACGACTGCCTTGTCCTCCGGCCGACGAGCTCGCTCAGCGAGGAGCATGTAGCCATCCTCTGCGAGCTGCTGGTAGCCGACCGATCCTCGACCTCCCCATCGGAAGAGATCTCGAAGCGTTGCGAAGGCGTTCTTCTGCTCGAAAACGCGACCCGCCTGTCGTCTCCGCTGGAGCTCGAGGAAGACGGCGACCGTCTTCTTGGCGTACGAGGGAGCGATCTGGCACCGCTGGCACAGGATCGTCTCGAGCTCGCCTTGCGGTACGTCCCCGAAGTGCATCTCGAGGAAGCGGTTTCTGAACGCGCGCGAGAGGACCTTGCGACCGCCGTAAAGGCCTGGAGGGTTCTGGGTGGCGAAGAGCATGAAGTGGGGATGAGGACGGACGACTTCGCCGGTTTCAGGGATGACGAGTTCGCGGTTGTCGTCGAGGAGGCGGTTGAGGGCTTCGAGGACGTCGGTAGGGGCGAGGTTGAGTTCGTCGAGGACGATCCAGTCTCCTCGTCGAAGCGCGCGGACGAGAACTCCCTCCTGGAAGACGAGCTTGCCCGAGTTGGTGTCGGAAACGTACGTCCCGATGTACTCCTGGATGTCGGTATGCTCGTGGTTGTTGATGCGGACGAAGCGATGTCCCGTGCGCTTGGCGAGGTACTCGACGACGCTCGTCTTTCCGCTCGACGTAGGTCCTTGGATGAGGACGGGAACCTTGCGAGTGAGAACGGCGCGAGCGAGGTCCAGGACCTTGGACTGGACGGAGGGGGTGAGGATGTAGTCCTTGGGTTCCTCGAGCTCCTCGCTGCCCGTCTCGAGCCAGTAAGGCCCGAACCGGATCGACTCGACGAGGGCGGGCTTGGCGGGGATCTGGGAGAAGAGAGTCCCGCGGTTCTTCGCCGGCGCGACGATGTGCTGCTCGAGGAGGGCCTTGACGAGGACGGCGCTCTTGGGGTCGAGGAGCATCGTGAACGACATGACGAACCCTTCGTACAGGGCTCGACGAAGGCCGAAGATGGTGGTGAACTCGGCGGTGAAGGTGAGGGCGCGGGCGAGGGTACGAATGGAGAAGTGGGGAGGTTGGTTCGATCCGTCCGCGAGTTGAGCGCCGACCGCGAGAGCCTTGATCGCCGAGTAGAGGTCCGCGACCTGCGAGATGGCGGGACGGTCGTGCACCGCGCAAGGGCCGATGTAGCCCTCGACGATCTTGACGAGCGCGTCGCGATCCTCGTCCGGAGAGGGGACCCAGATCTCGCTGAACTTGGCGCGAAGGGCGACGGGGAGGTCGCGCTTCCCAACGTCGGTGGCGGGGTTCATGCAGGCGAAGAGGCGGAACTCGGGATGGCGGGGGATCGGCTCGAGGTCTCCTTGCTCGGTGAGGATGAGGGACGAGTCGGGGGTTTGGAGGAGGGTTGAGAGGGATTCGAGGGTTTCGGACGACGCGAGGTTGACCTCGTCGAGGAGGACCCAGTCGCCGTTCCTGATCGCCTTGGCGAGCGGTCCCTCCACGAACGAGAAGACGAACTTGCTCTTGCCGGCCTTCTGAACGTGACGAATGTCGAAGTCGCCGACCGAGGTGACGAAGTCGTGCCAGCTCGTCGGGAGGTCCTTGGAGAGGCCTTCGACCTTCCTCCTTTTCCTTGGCGCGTCGGGGAGGGCGGTCTCGGGTTGCGCGGGCGTCTCGACGGTGCCGATACGATCCGACGCCATGTGGTACGCTTCGCGCCAGAGACCGACGAGACGCTGCCAACGCTTCTTCTCGAACGCCTTGCGAACGTGCGTGACGTACTCGGCGTTTCGGGAGAGACTGAACGTCTGTCCGAAGAGCTCGACGAAGCGGTTCACGAGCTCCGACGCCGTTCCTGCGAGAATCACCAACTCGTCAGTCGCTGCTCCCTCTCCTAGGTCGTCGAGAAGGAGAAGGAAAGAACTCACGTCGCGCCTCCTCTCCTTCATCGATAGGCCTGAATCCTCCCACCAAGTCTCCAGCCTCGGTCTGATTGCTCAGATTGAGCGCCGTCAACTTCTTCCCCAGCAACTCCGCCAAATGCCCAACCGCCGCCGTCTTTCCCGTTCCCGTCTCTCCGACCATGAGGACTGGCTCGCTTAGCCTGAGGCAAACGGCGAGCTTCTCGAGGACGATCAGACTCGGCTTCGTGAGGGCGTACGGGCGAGTCGGTGCCGTCGAGCGGAGGCTAGGGCGGTAAGGAAGGGAAACGCGACCGATCTTGATGGCCATTTCAGCCGTCGAGGGGATCCCGTCGTCCTCGTCTCGCTTGGGGATGTCGAACTCGGGAACTCGACGCCTGAGGACCCACTCGGCGCGCTCGGGGCTGAGACCGAGGCCGGTGGCGAGGATAGCAGCGACGAGGGAGTAGCGGTCGCGGGGGTCAACGGAGGGGGGAGGGGGAGGGAGGGAGGGAGCCGAGGAAGACGTCGCGCGCCTCAGTGAAGACCTCCTCCTGAAGGATCGGGTTCGACTCGATGGAGGAGATGACGACGTCGCGAGGGAGAAGGCCTTCGACCCTCCTGCACCACCTGTGCTCAATGTTCATCAGCTTCGTTCTTCGACGGCGCAGAAAAAAAGCGAAGAAAGACGCACCTCATCAGGTCCCTCACTCCGATGCTCCTCACCGTCCCCGCACCAGCGTCCTTCCCACCGGCCTCCCTAACTCGCTCCCAGACTCCTATGAGCCTCTCCCCCAGTCCCGCCTGCTCCAAGCGCGGGTACCTTCCCCTAACGATCATGCCGACCTCCTCCCTCTTCGGCCTATCCATCCAGACGTCGCTCCAGAACCCGCTCGCAAAGAACGCCGGCTCGCTCCGCCCCTCCGTACTCCTCGTCGCGAACAGCATGAAGCCCTTGCCCGCCTTGACCCATCTCCCCTCGCCACCTCCTACGCGAACTCCAACGCCTCCACCTTCCTCCCCCGCTCCACCTCCCCAAGCTCCTCCAATCGCCGCCTCACTCGCTCGCTTCATCCTCTCCGCGACGACCTTGATAACCGACAATACCTCCATGCTCGCTTGATCGATCGACGTCAAGACGACCCACCTCCCCTGCCTGACCGCCCTCGTCAGCGGTCCTTCAACGAACGCAAACGTTCCCGCCTCCGTATCCGCCGTTGCGGGCGCCGAGGACAGGGATCCAAGAAGGGATTTCGAGTCGAGGGACCGGTCGGCGAGGTTGATGATGACAAGGTTGCGTAGGCGGCTTTGAGGGGTGGGGGAGGTGGAAGAGGGAAGGGAGTGGAGGAGGGACCAGAGGTGGGTGAGTGTGCTGGATTTTCCGGAGGAGGGAGGAGAGGAGATGAGAGTTGGTAGGCGGAGGCGGAGGTGGAGAGCGAGAGAGTGGAGGAGGACGGAGGTCGAGGGGGTGGCGACGAAGGGCTCTGGAGAAGGGCCGGAGGGGGAGGGAGTAGTAGGGGAGGTGAGAGCGCGAGAAGGGGAGGGAAGAAAGCCTTCGCGGAAGAGGAGGACGCCTTGGATGTTGACGACCGTCGAGGAGAGTTCGCTGTCGTCCATCTCGCCGAGAAAGTGCGACTCGAGCGCTTGCTGCTCCTCGTCCGTCGTCCACGAGCGGGGAACGGCCTTCCACAAACTGGCTCGCTCCTCGCGGTCCCGCGTCTCCTCCATCACGCTCAAGACCCAAACGTCGACCGCTCGTTCCCTCACGACGACTTCGACTCCTCCCTTAACCCACCGCGCTTCTCCGACCAGCTCCTCACTCCAACCAGCGCAAAGGTCCTCGCCTTCTGGCGCTCCTTCGAACGCTCCAAACTCGCGCTCGTAGTCCTCTCGGTACTCGGCAGGGTACGGCGGCATCGGAGCCAGTGCGCCCTCCTCGACCGTTCCCGCTTCTCCTTTCCAGACCCACTGCTCGCGCAGGTCTTCTCCCGTCGGTCCGTACAGCCCGTACCACTTGCGAAGGAGGCGCCAGGCGAGGAGACGAGTTCCGCGATGCGGGTGCGACTTCATGATTTGTTCGATTGAAGAGGGGAAGGACCAGGGGAGGGAGGCGGGTCCCGAGGTGTGCGAGGAAGTTGGGAGGAAGGGGAGGGAGGAGAGGAGCGAGTGGAGAGTGAGGAGAGGTGTTGCGAGGAGAGTGTGGTGAGTGGTCGGAGAGGGAAGGGGTGGGGAGGAGAGAAGAGGGTGACGGAGAAGAGTCGTGAGGAACCTGCGTTCATCAACTGGGGTCAGCTCCAGTCCGCGCGCACAGCAACAAGAGAGGAGAACGCACGCAAAGACGTTCTCATAGACGCCCAAGACTCTGACCATGGCCCTAAAGACCTTTTCCACCGCAACGCGTTCCCCGTCCTTCTCCTCGCCGTCCTTGCGCCACTCGCCAGCAGCGTCCAACCCGAGCATCTCCAACCACCTTCCCCAGAGGTGCACGCTCAAAGGTCGGTACCTCCTCATGACCTCGACCGTGAGACTCGGCTCGAGTGCCAACCGCGCCAGGGTGTCGTGGAGAGCTCTCCGAGTCGCAGAAGAAGGAGTGGCAGGAGTGACGGGGTAAGGGAGGTCGGTGGGAAGGAGGGAGGAAGGGAGGGTCGAGAGGAGGAGGATGGCATCGGCTGCTGGGATGAGGGGTTTCGCTAAGAGTGTCGTGTGGTTGTCGCTATTCAAGTTGGTGACCCCCTTGAGTTCCGAGCTGGTTGAGGGGATGATTCCGATGCGTTGAAGGAAGAGATAAGTTGCTGCAGGGAGAGTCGAAGTCGAGTCGAGAAAGGAGAGTCGCCGTCGCCGTCGTTGGCTGGAGCAGCTGCTCTGCCAGAGCGACTTCGATATCGTCGTCCACGTCCATCAAGCTCGTCGTCGTCGTCGTTGTTCGCCGTCGTCGTCGACTCGACTGTGTTGAACGTCGGAGCTTCTGACTCTGAGAAATTTCGGCTGGCTGAAGTGCACGGTCCTCCCTCACTTGATTCTCGCGGGGTCGCCGACGACAACTTGCTCTCCCTGCTCGAACCCACGGAAGACTTGGAGAAATGTTCGCTCTTCGACTTGGCCGTACAGGCAGAACCAGCTTCGCTCCTCTCTTTAGAGCTTTCGCCGCCGCCGCTGCTCCTCCGACCCTCGACGCCGCTCTCCGAACCTCTCTCAAGACGTCGATGAAAGCGCGCGACTCGTTCCGCACAACCGTGATCAAAGTAAGCCCCTACCTTTCCCGACCAAGCGCCGACTAACCCCGCCCACAGTCCCTCCTCTCCGACCTAGCCTACGCAGCGCACAACCCCTCCCCTCCCTCGCCCTCCAAATCCCTCGCGAAAGCCATTTCCACACGCCAAGACGCCACCGTCACATTCCTCTCCTCGTCTCCACCACGCACAGATCTGGCGGAGCAGTACGAACGGGAGATCGCTATCCTCAAGGAGTTTGTGAGCGAGGACGCGGCGAAGAGCGGGATGGGGAAGGACGAGCTGGAGGTCGTGGTGAGGGGGGTGCTGGAGGAGATGAAGGTGGTGCTGGTGGAGGGGAAGGTGGCGGGCAAGGAGGTGGGGCAGGTTATCAAGAAGGTCGTTGAGAAGGTTGCGGGAGCAGCGGGGGGGAAGGAGATTGCTGAGGCAGTGCGGAGCTTTGGAGCTGCTGCGAAGTAATACCAAGGCTAGGGAAGGAAAGTATTGAAGGAACAGAGAGTGCGAGCGAGGCTGAGGACTGCGCGCGAGGGAGCTGCTGGCGCTTTAGGTGCTTCTTAGGACCACGACCCCTGCGTAGGAAGAGAGGAGGAGGTCAGCGAGCCGTCCCCGAGCGCCGTACGTTGTTCCCCTGCTCTCCTAGTCTCCACTCCCAACTTCGTGAGGCAAGGTTTTTTTGAGATGACGAGATGACCAAAGAGCCGGCTTACACACCTACGGAGCTGTTTCAAGGGAGGAAGCTGCTGCAATGCGAGCGAGAAATTCAGGAGTGGAACGAAAGTCACATGGCGACGTTGCTGGAGCAGAAGCCGACCAACATAAAAAGAATTCGATATGCACGAAGGCGCCTAGAGAAGTGCAAGCAGACGAGCAGCGAGCAGTCCTTGTCGTCACCTCGCCACTCAACCACTGCTAAGAAATCCGATTCCACTCGAACACTTCGAGATCAAGCACCCCACTTCTTCGCAACCATGCTCTGCGATAACAGGTCAGCTTCCGCGAAGGCACGAAGAACAGACGGAGAGCGTACCTCGGGCGGTTGCGTCTTCACCGGTGCCTGCAGGAACCAGCCGTCAGCTCGACCCCTCGCTCGCTCGCCCCAAGCCAGCCAAAGTACCGCACCTTCTTCACCTCATTCCAATCCGTGCTCAACGCCGTTCCATTACTCTCCTGATAGCTCTTGATCATCGCCCTCCTCTGCTCGTCCGTCGCGTCGGCATACAGCTTCTGGAACAGCTCGTTGAGCTGCTTGTCCCCGCCCGCGTTCGAGTCCTTCCCAGCAGCGGTTTTTCCCTTCTCCTCCTCCTCAGCAGCGGCTCTGGCGAGCGCGTCCCAGTTGGTGTGCTTCTTGGAGGAGCTCGGGTACGAGTGCTCGCCGCTGGTCCCTGTTGCTGCGCCTGCAGATAAAGGATTAGCTCTCGTATTCCATGAAGCGGTTGGCTGCGTTGCACTGGAATGCTCTGGAGCAGCAGCAGACTGCCGCGAGAAGCGTGCGCACGACAGCAGTCCGCACGACCTCCGTCCTCGAGCTCGCGGAGCCGCTTCCCGTCGTCCCACCTCCCAAGACGTTCTACCAATTCATCCCAGCCCCCCACCAGCACCAATAACTTCCTCCACCAAGCTCCCAAGCCGCGCCACTCACCCGTCGACGCCGGAACCCCCTCATCCTCTCCCTCGATCTTCGCCCACTTGATCCCCGGCTGCTTCTTCTTCAGCTTAATCTCAATCTTGGCCGGGTTAACCCTGTGCGAAGAACCAGCGACGTCCACAGCGTGAGCGAGAGGGTCGAGGTCGAAGACGACGTCCGTGCCGGTGGGAAGGTGAACGGTGAGGGAGACCTGTGCGGCGGCGTGAGTTGGCGCGAGCTGGTGGGGCAGAGGAAGAGACCTACGGAGCGGTCTTGAAGGTCTACCTTGAGGTCCTCCGCCTTGACGTTGCGGATGAAGACGCTTAGGACGACCTCCGAGTCGGTTTGGTACCTGACGGAAGCGGGGTTAGCGCTTCGTTCGCGTGGCTCTCTAGCGAGTACTTGCCACTCGTGCCTGATCTTGGAGGACATGGCGAGCTCGGCAAGTGGAGTCGGATGAAGGGAGAAGAGCTGTGGCGACTTCGTGCTCGGAGCCCCTCTACTTCACCTTATCGACTCATGTCGAAGGAAAGACCTGTTCGCGCGCCCTGCCTGCCCTGACGGAATCTCTCTGCCATCACACAGCACAACAGCAAGCCACAGTCACTTTTACGTCGGCTCAATTCCATCTAAATACGCTCGCGCACCCAGCCCTCGAGTCCTCCAGCTGCAAATGAGCGATCAGCGCACAGCTCCCAACACCGCAAATAGTGAAACGGGAGCGACTCACCAAGCCAAAGCTCTTGCACACTGCCTCCGACCGCTCCGACCTCGTACTCCTTAAGCACCTCTCCACCCTTCTCCTTCCGCACGACGACCTTGCCGCCCACACTCTCCACCTCAACCCAGTACCCCGTCTGCACCGTTCCCTTGCCGTCCTTCCCTCCCGCGTTCCTCTTCCCGTCCTTGCCGAAATCCCTCGTAAGGTCGTAGATCAACTCGGGGCACTCGACGCAAATGAGGGCGTTGTTGATCGAGTTGCGCTTGAAGATGTCGCCGAACGATCCGCAGAGAACGAGGGGGACGCCCGAGGAGAGGAGAGCGGTCGCAGCTTGCTCGCGCGAGGATCCGGTTCCGAAGTTGAAGCCCGACGCGAGGAGGACGCCTTCGCCGTTCCGCTCGACCGAGGGAGACTTGAGCGACTGCATCAGGGACGCGAAGCCCGTGTCGTAGTTCTCCATGACGACTTCGGCCTGCTTGGCGAGCGTGATGTCGTCCTGGTACGTGTACTTGCCCGGATAGATGCCGTCCGTGTTGAGGTTGTCCTGAGGGGCGAAGAGGAGAGGGCCGGCGAAGAGAGGAGGGAAGGAGGGGAGGAGGGGCTCAGCGACGGTCGCGACGGCTGCTGCTGGCGAGGAAGGGGTGTGCTCCTCGATCTCGATTCTGGGACCCGTCACGCTGGCGTCGCCAAAGTCGTTGGGTCCGCAGATCCGTCCGGCGATCGCACTCGCTGCGACGACCTCTGGACTGGCGAGGTACGCCTGCGCGTTCGGGGAGCCCATTCGTCCCTTGTAGTTGCGGTTCGTCGCCGAGATGCCGACCTCTCCATCCTCCAGCAGTCCAACTCCGAGCCCAATGCAAGGTCCGCAACCCGCAGGTAAGACCTTTGCACCCGCCGAGACGAGAGCAGCCCAGTCGCCAGCCGCCTCAGATTCCTTTTGCACGACCGACGACGCCGCAGCGACGTAGAACTCGACGCCGGGAGCGACCTTCTTCCCCTTCATGACCTCGGCTGCGCGCTTGAGGTCCGACGCGCGGGAGTTGGTGCAGCTGACGAGGTACGCCTTGTTGATTTTGATGTTTTGTTGCGCGAGGACGGGGAGAGGGGTCGCGACTTTGACGGAGTTGGGGCCGGAGACGGAGGGGGAGAGAGTGGGGAGGTGGAGGGTGAGGGTCTTGGAGTAGTAGGCGCCTTCGTCGGCGAGGATGGGGTTCTTGAAGACGTCGTCGAGGCGTGCGGGGGAGAGTCGAGGGTGCGCGCCTTGGGAAAGGGGAGGAAGGGAGGAGGAGGGTCCGGAGAACTGGAAGCGCTGGAGGTCGAGCTTCTTGAGCTGGAGCTCGTACCACTTCTGCAGCACGCTGTCGACAGGGAAGACGCCGACGAGCGCTCCCCACTCGGTCGTCATGTTCGCGATAGCTAGTCGCTCGTCGACACTAAGCTGGGCGACTCCGTCTCCACCAAACTCGATCGCGCTGTTGAGGACCTCGTCCGAGTTGAACGTTCCGCATAGTGCGATGATGATGTCCTTGCCCGTGACTCCAGCGGGGAGAGCTCCGACGAGGTTGACGCGAACGATAGGCGGGACTTGCCACCACGTTCGCTGCGTCGCCCAGAGAGCTGCAGCGTCCGTCCTGCACGTAGAAAATAGCTCAGTCAGCAACTGCTCTGTTCCAGCATCTCCGCAAGAGCGAGAACGCACCTAACAATCGGCGTTCCAACGCAACCGACTCCTCCGTACATGTTTGAGTGACTGTCACTGGCGACCGTCATGACTCCAGGGAACGCGTATCCCTCCTCAATCATAATCTGGTGGCCAATTCCTCGTCCAGCAGGGTAGAAGTCGATCCCGTGCGTGCCCGCGAACGCCTCGATGCGGGAGTACTTGGAAAGGTTGGTGGACGAGCGGTTCTGGACGTCGTGGTCGAGCGTGAAGACGGTCTGACGGGGGTCAGAGATCTTGGTGGCGCCAATCGACTTGAACCTGCAGCGAGCCCGTCAGCTAGCGCTCCTCGCGAGAGCTCCCTCGGAACCCACTTGGAGATGACGGGTCCGGTGTTGTCCTGCAGTCGCGACCTGTCAGATCCAGGTTCCCTTACTCTTTACAGGTACTTACATGGGTCATAACGTGCTCAGGCCTGATCATCACGTAGTCCCCAGCCCTCACAATCTTCCCCTCAGGCAGTCCGACAGCATGTTTCTGCACGACCTTCTCGACGTAGGTTTGAGGGAGAGCGGTGGGAGTGGCGAGATAGCGGCGGAAGAGGGGGTTGGAGAGGGAGCTGGGGAAGGTGCGGGCGCGAAGTTGGAGCATTGCGGCGAAGCGATTGTTGTGCCGGTTTTTGTGCGGGTTTTGACTCGGAGCGAGATGAGGCGCTTTGAGGACAACGCAAGGTGGCGGGACCTTGACTGGGGGAGCTGTTGGTTCCTAGCGGAGCTGCTTGACGAGCTGGAGAGGCTTGGGAAGAGGAGGAGAGGGACAAGGAAGCAGACGGCCTTGCGACTCCGCGCCGAATTCCTCCCCCGTCGTTGGCCGACTCGTTCTTCGCTTTACGGTTCGTATTTCAAAGCAAGCGCAATGAACCCTCGAGCAGTCATTCAGGAAAAGCATCGTGAATCATTCGCTGCAGAAGCATCTGCAAGTGTCCGTCGTAGCCCTCTCAATCCATCTCCACCAGCACGCCCTCCTCCGTGAGCTCCTCCAACCACTCAAAGAAAGCCTGAAACGAGGTTAGCTGGCGCATCGAGCAGGTCGTAAAAACCGCCTTCTTACCTGTCCTGGGAATCCCACAGCGTTGTTCCAATCCCCTCGGATCTCCTTTATGAGAAGCCCACCGAGGCCTTGGATTGCGAAGCCTCCCGCACTGTGAAGGGAATCGGAAGGTGAGCATCAACGCAACAAGGAAAAGGATCGCAACTTACCGATCGATACCCTCGCCGGAGTCAATGTACGCTCGCAAAGTCCTGGGTGGCGAGTCCGCGAACACCACCTTGGCTGGCAGAGAGGAAGGGATCGTTAGCTACGATAAGTCGTCAGGTTGCGAGGATACCTACTTGCGACGACGAGAGACCGCAGGGAGTAGCCGGGATTGGCGAGCTGAGGCTGTACTGGTAGGGAGAGGGAGGTCAGCAAGCCCAAGGGTCAGAGTAGCCCTCAGCAGCTCACCGAGCGTAACAGCAGTCACCACGTCTACTGTAGCTCCGTTTAGATCCTGCAGCATCCCATGCTGGTCGATAATGTTCCTCGGCTTCTCGAGGATCGCAAGGGACGGAGGCGGGAGAACGACAATCGTGTCGGCTCCAGTGCTCGTCAGCTAGCAGCCTTAAAATCCAATGCCAACCATAGCTTACCGCCAATAACCAGGTCCGGAGGATCCTCAGGCGACTCCGTCACCAAGCGTTCGTACACCTCAATCGCCTACTTAAAGCAGCATCAGCTCCCCTCCCCGGGTCCACCTCCATCACGCACCTTGGCTGTTCCAGTAGCCACCGCGTACTGTCCAGGATCGTCGTAGGCGCTGTGACTGAGCTCCTCGGGGAAGGTGGAAGGGACGATCTCCGGTGCGAGTCCCTGCTCGCAACGTTAGCTCCTTCCCTCACGGCCTCACGAGGGATCGCAACGCACGAAGATCCGGAGGATATCAGCGCGCCTGGGAGATGCTGATGCAAGTACGACGCGCTTTCCTGGAGGTGCACGTTCAGCGTGTGTGCAGGAGGAAGCAAGGGGAGAGCCCACCCGTAAGCTTGTTGAAGGCGGGGAGCTTCAGGGCGTGCGGCAGGACTGGGTTCCGTGGCGTAAGAAGCTCTGCCTTCTCGTTTGTTGAGCCAAACATGGTGAGAACGTAGGGGGAAGAGACAAAGAGGGCCCAGTTCGGAGCTCGAGTACTCGATTCCCTGTTCGACGCCTCTCTTCTTTCTACCACTCTCTCCACCGACGTTTCCTACTTGTTTGAAGGCGATGGGGGTCTAGCTGGCAGCATGAGATCTCCGGAAGCGCTCCAGCTCGGATCCTGCTCCTCTCTCATCCTGCTTCAAAGCGCGCTGAGACTGTCCCCACGGCGCAGTCGAAGGCCAGGCTAGCTGCTCAATCCTTCGCGGACGAAGGGAGGGATGCACCTTGCGCTCCTGCGTACTGCTCATACGCTCTGCTTGGGGCTCTTCGCTCAAGATTCGACGCCGGGCTCTCGCTTCCTCGCTCTCCTCTTGACGTTCTTTCTTCCTCCTCTGCTCTTGAGCCCGGCCACCACCTCTCATGAATCTGCTTCTTTCTACGATAATCAGCCTGCTCGTCTAGGTTGTGCTCGATTGACAGCCCTGCTCGACGTCTGGATCTGCTCTTTTTGACCCCCTCGCGCTCGCGCTTGCGACGACTTCCGCGCGAGCGGAACGGGACTCTGCGCGTCCACCTCCTCGAGCTCAAAATCTTTGCGCTCGTTTGCTTAGGCCACGAAAGACTGTGCTGGATCCATCGTCACGAGGGAGAAAAAAGAAGACCTCTGCTCCCCTGATTGCTGGAATCCACTGCGAACGCCGCCCGTTCCTCTCAGCTCGCGAGCGGCAGCCGGCACAGCTTCAAGTGCGCGCTAATTCTCACTCGATGAATGCCAACAGCAAAGCTCTGGATGCCGCAAGTCAGCTGCGGTCCTCGCTACCCATTCAAGCTCGAGACTTACATCGTGGCGTCCAAACCGCAGCCTCGCTCGAAGTACGTGGTGACGGGAGGAAACAAAAAGCACAGCACTTGCTTGAGTCTTCGGTGTCTTCGGTGTCAAAAGGCTGCGGGGGAGAGAAAAGTTAACGGGTCGTCAGGTCGATGCCTGTGCGGCGGTTTAGTTGATCATGAAACTCTCTCGAGTGCGCACGACTCGTCTCCGTCGACGACGCAAGGAAGACCACTGCTCATGAAAAGCTCAAGAATTGGGGAGGAAGAGAGGAGCGAGCAGAAACGCAGGAATCGGGACCGTGGGTTCCGCGGAGCTTTGACGAAACGCAACGAACGAGCACAACAACCAAGAATTCTATCCGTACAGCCGAGACTGGCCAGCTACAACATCCCCCGCCTCATCTACGAGCTCCGCCCCACTCGCGCAACAGCTCTTTTGAGTCTGGGAAGGTAAAACTCGTCAGAAACAACCTTCGCACGATCAAAACGAACCTATACTCACTCGTACAGCATCATGTCGGACCAGAGGTAGCTCCCAGGCAGCACGGACGGATGCAAGAAGTCATTAAAGTGACTCTCCTGCCCAACGAGAAGCGCGCCAAACTCGCTCACGCGAATCCGCTCGTCGAAGCCATAATCGATCGCTGCTGGCGCCTTGTCGAAAGGCTCGCTCTTGCCCCCGTATGCGAAGAGGCGGGCTTTGGCGCTGTGGAGGGTGTTTTTGGCGGATTGGAGGGTGGAAGGGCGAGTGGCGAGGGAGGAGACGCGGAGGTCATGGAGGGTCTTGCGAGCGAGGTTGTCGAGACCGAAGGCGCGAGAATAAGGCGTGTAGTCTGGGAGACGACGTGATCAGCCTCGTTGCTGGTAAGGGAGAAAGAAGCGACGCACTGTTTTTGTGAGGGTGGTGAAGAGTCCTCCAGGAGATGACGGGACCATCGCGAACGCCCTTCTCGCCTGGGAACGTCTCGGCGACCAGCTTGAGGACCTCCTGCGCCTGCTCGGCCCACTTCTTCTCGCGCACCTCGTCGAGATTCCGAAAAGGGATTTCGCTGTCCTTTGGATAGGGTTTGCTCACTCCAGCGACGATAAAGTCCTCCTCGGTGAAGCCTCGCAGGTCCCAAAAGCCGGAAGCGAGCTCGATGAAGGTGGGGTGAAGGATTTGGGGACGGTCGAGGAGGGTAGCGAGGTTGCGGAGAAGAGGGAGAGTGATGTGGTGGAATCGCTCGACCCAAGTAGCTGTAGCGCCGCGATTAGCGAGATAACGACCGAGGGTGCGAAGAGAGAAGGTGCACAAGGACCGTGGAAGAAATCCTCGCTTTGGAAGACGGGCTCCATATCTCGCAGGCCCTGCGAGACAAAAGGTAAGCACGAGTGCGGAGGCAAGGCCCTGAGGAGGAGACGCACCCAGGTGAAGACGCTGATGATCGTCGCGCCATATTCCTCAACATCGCACAGGTTGGGACGAGTGATAGGCCAGCTCGAGCGTCTGTCGTCCCACATGTTCTCGTACATGACTCGCAGCTGTTTCGCCTCGATAGAATCTGGGGTTTCGAGCCCGTCCGGTCCCAAGATCGTCGGGAGCTTCTTGCGATAGATCGGTGGCGAGGCGGGATGAGAGGGGACGATGTTGGTGAGGGTGCCGCCGACGAGGTTGCAGAAGTCGTTGAGGTGAAGGCGTTCTATCGAGTCGCCTGGATAAATCGCCGTCAGCGAGGTCATCGCGGAAGGAGAGAGGAAGGGAGCCACCTTGAAGGAGAATTGTTGCATTGACGAGCCAGGCGTAGTGAGGGCGGGGACGCGTGGCTCGAGCTTCTTTGCGAACCGAGGCGTCGTTCGTGCGGGAGGGACCGTTGCGGAGGGAATTGGCGGGTGCGGTAGTGTTCTTCGGAACGTAGAGGCCCTCCATCAGCGACGACGGCGGGCAATCTTCGTCAAACGGCTTCCAGAGGTTGTTGGTCTGCGGTCAAGTCGTCAGTGCAAGCCATGAATCCCCTTTCTACCTTCATGGACTCACGGGCTCCTCGGTGTCGACTAATAACCGTCCAGCCGCCTTGAAAGGATTGCAGCTCCATTCCTCGGGCACCTCGCTCGTCTCAAAGTCGACTGGTCGCTTCTCCTTTGCGGTATTCGGTCTTGGCGAATCCCATACAGTGCTCCGAGCTCCCGTGTTCAATTTCACCGGCGTCGAGACCTGCACAGCGACGATAACGCAGCCCGCCAGCGCCAGCACTCCTAGAAGCCTGCGAGTGCTGGCGCTCCGACGTGTCCAGAAGCTGGAGAGGAGAGCTCTGACAGAGGCTTGGCGAGAGTACGCCTTCTCGTCGCAAGGGAGAGAGCTGTAGCAGGAGGCGAAGTCGCGTTGTGGGGGTTCCGGGGGAGGTGATTGGGGCAGTTGCGTGTAGTGTGTGAAGGTCGTCGCCATTGAGTTTGTGTCGAGGAGGGGATAGAAGGGGAAGGCGAGCAGAGAGGAGACTATAGCCCTCTAGCGAGAGGGCAGCCAGGCACTGCCCCAGGCACCGCCGGAAGCGAGTAGGAGGAACGTGTCCAACCTGAGGCTGTCGTGCCTGTCGATCCGTCAAAGAGGTCTACAAACAACTCGCGCTCTCGTCTAGCCCTGATCCGGTCGATCCGCTCGCTTGGAACAACACAAGTGAGACTTGACGAGACGTGTTTCAATCCGACGCGCACCCGGATTGAGAAGGTGGCTGGAAATTATAATTGAGGAATTCTGAGGTTGCCCTGGTACTCTTAGTTTGTTCGCTGCTAGGTTACTCTCTAGATGTGGTTGAAACGATCTAAAACTAGCTCAGGTGGTTCGCTGCAAAACATTGTGAGAGGAGCGAGGGGACCGAGATGCTCACTGAACCCAAGTGCTTTTGCACGACTCCCCTCTCGCTTGATACTCTCTCTTTCCTCTACCTTACCAGCGAGCGCATCCGTTATCGCGGTTTGCTGAACCACACCTTCCTCGCTCCCTCCGAAACTCAAAAGGCGCCTCAGGCTCCCCACTGGTCTCATCGTTACCCTTTGCGAACTTTCTCGACCTCTCCCCAATCTCTGAGACTAGCCATTTACCCGCAAATTCCAGCGCACATTCTACATAGCTGTGGAGCAAATTTATAGGCTTCAGAGATCCCAGCTGCACCGGTGGAAGGAGCAGATCTTGTGCGGAATGTCTGTCGAGAACGTTTGTGTGCTGGATCACGCTGAGATTAAGCAACCGGTCCGAGTGTTTTTTTCGTAGCCTAGCCCCGCGACAGGCAGCCAGAAAGACCGCCGCGGAGAGGAAGCAGCGAGCGAGAAAAAAAAGGAGAGCTCAGATGGTCGGTAGGAGGCTCGCTCGCAGTCGCTCGTAATTCGAACGACTTGGGTGATTCCCTGTGTAGTTTGGCGCCTTGTTTCCACCCCTTTTAAAAGAGAAAAGGAAGCAAGGTGAAGCTGAGAAAGAAGGGTCAACCGATTTTCTTTCAGAGGGACGACCGACCGCAAAATCCTTCTCCTCTCCTCGCCAGGCGGCCCTTTCCGCCGTCCCCCACTCACCTCAAGGAAAGATACAACATGTACGCTGTGTTCCTCACACCTACTCTGCGCCCGGTACCCCATCCGAAGACTGGACGACTCTCCCCGCTGTCGGCGCTGGCGTAGCGCCAAATCCGCCCGACTTCGAATTTCGCCATCGACCTACACGAATGGAGGGCTTGTTGGAGGTGTGGAGGTGCATGGGAAGCAGGTGGGAAGGCTAGGGGATAGCATTGGGCGAAGTGGGAGGCTCGGAGAGCAGGGAAACAACATACGGCGCTCGGGACGGCTCGCTAACCTCCCACCTCCTTCTCTCTAGGGGTCGCGGTCCTAAGAAGCACCTCAAGCGTCTTGCAGCTCCCTCCTCGTGGATGCTAAACAAGCTAGGAGGAACGTATGCGCCCCGTAAGTTTATAGAGCCCAGGGAGCTTGTTGAGCGTCGTAGCTGACCTCGTATCGAAAAATAGGTCCTTCGCCTGGTCCCCACAAGCTGAGGGAGTGCCTTCCCCTCACCGTGAGTGTGCTTTCACTGCTACGGGAGGCTGGGATGGAAGGGAACAGCAGGGAGAAGCGGGAAAGGCGTCGGGAAGGAGGAGCGGCGAGCAGGGCCAAGACCAGGCGCCGGCAGGATCTGAGGAGTTAACGCTCCTTCTCACTCGCAGATCTTCCTCCGCAACCGTCTCAAGTACGCCCTTACCGGTCGCGAGGTCACCCTTATCGTCAAGCAGCGCCTCGTCGCCGTTGACAACAAGGTTCGCACCGATGAGACTTACCCTGCTGGATTCATGGGTGAGTCTCTTTCGCCACGCCGGCTACGGCTACGAGGGACTTGGGAAGGGCCCACGCAAGGACGGCGCTGACCAGAATCGCGCACAGATGTCATCTCCATCGAGAAGTCTGGCGAGCACTTCCGCCTCCTCTACGACATCAAGGGCCGCTTCGCCATCCACCGCATCACCGCTGAGGAGGCTTCCTACAAGCTCCTCAAGGTCAAGAAGGTGCAGCTCGGCGCCAAGGGCGTTCCCTTCATCGTCACCCACGACGGCCGCACCATCCGTTACCCCGACCCCGCCATCAAGGTGAACGACACCGTCAAGTTCGACCTCGTTGAGAACAAGTGCCCTTTCTTCGTTCAGTATGCTTTGAGCAACGCGCTAACGGCGCCTACAGGATCGTCGACTTCATCAAGTTCGAGGCCGGAAACCTTGTCATGGCTACCGGAGGACGCAACATGGGACGTGTGGGCACGATCGTCCACCGTGAGCGCCACCTCGGAGGCTTCGACATCATCCGCATCCGTGACGTCCTCGACCGCGAGTTCGCTACTCGCATCGGAAACGTGTTTGTGACGGGAGAGGGCAACAAGGCGTGGGTCTCTATGCCCAAGGGCAAGGGTGTCAAGCTTTCCGTGCGTTCGCTTTCTCTCCGAAGCAAGACACTTGAACTAACGACACTGGCTACGAACAGATTGCCCGTGATCAGTGATGCAGCGACGCAAGATCAAGGAGAAGGAGCGCGCTTAAACTCGTGTTTGCTTTCTTTTGGTTGGGGTGGAGGACGGAGAGTCGGGAGAAATATGCGAGCGTGCACTATGAACCCGCAACTTTTTGCCTCCGGACCTTTGCTGCATCGTTTCGAGAGTGAGAACGCCTGAGCGAGCGGGACTAGGCCGGATTGAGGGCGTCGACTTGGGCTGCAGCTCCCCCTCTCCTCCTCCTTCCAGACGCCGCTTCGGGAATGCTCTCACAGCGTTCTCCGCGCAGCTGCAAAGCCTGCATCCAAGCCCTCCGGCCTCTTCCCGTCCAGCGACCACCACCCTCCCACCGCGCGTTCGCCTCAACATCGCACCTACTCTCGACGCCTCCCTCCTCACCTCCCCCGCCATTCTCCTCGGCCACTCCACCGCGTGGAGCTCACTCCTCTTCCCTCGAAGCCGCCCGCACTCAAGCCCAGAAACAGCTCACCTCGGTCCTCTCCACCCTCAACCTCTCTGCGCGCGCTCGAGCACGCGCATTCTCCTCCGCCCTCGCGGCGCTAGAGCTAGAACGGAAGCTGGGTCAAGCGGGGGCAAAGATCAACAAGGCGACGGGGTACGAGGAGATAGAGAGGCTACGGAAAGGCGTTTCGGAGAGAGGTACGGAGCGTTGGGGTGCGGGTACTTTGATACGCAGCTAACTGATTCGTGAGGGAGCAGAGAAGGCGCTGTTGGAGGTCCGGGAGCATGCTGGGCTGTCGAAGAAGGCGTACACGGCGGCCGTGGCGCTGAGGGGAGGATCGCAGCGCGAGGTCAACGACTTGCTCCAGCGCAAGTCCAGCTGGTCGTCGGCCGACGTGACGAGGTGAGCCTGAGAGCTAGAGGGAGAAGCTATGGATGCTGATCATTTCTGTGTGACAGATTTACGGAGCTGGTGCAGCAGGATCACGAGAATGAGCGTGCAGAGCAGCGCGCGAAGGAAGCGATGGACACCGGAGAGGAGGGCGTTGAGAAGGGCTTCTCGGGTGAGTCTTGCCCAGTACGGCTTTCTAAAATACAGCTGACGCTTTGCACAAGACCTGATGCAGGCCATCCTCGAACGATATCACGAGGAACAAGTCTGGAGCGACAAGGTGCGTGACTTCCTTCGCTCCCGTTGACCGAGTCTCTGACTCCACTCCTAGATTCGCTCGCTGTCTACGTACGGATCTTTGGCCATCACGTCTCTCAACGTGCTTTTATTTATCATTACGATCCTCCTGGTCGAGCCCTGGAAGCGGAAGCGTCTCGTTGAAGGCGTCGAAGCTCGGTACGTCTTCCCCTTCGCGACTCTCAATTCTCCCTAACCCGCTTTTCCAGCCTCCGAACCAACACAAAGCAAGGACACGAAGCTACTCTTGCCTCCCTTATGACCCTCCAATCGCTCCTCGCCGACGCACAATCGAAAATCGATCTCCTCGTCCCTCCCCCTCCCGCGCCCATCGAGCTCCCACCGACGACTCCCGACGATTCGTCCCAGATCCAAGGACCAGAAGATCCAGCACTGTACCCCTTCACTGAGGACCGAAGTCTAGAAATCGAGGCGGAACCGGAACAGTCGGAGGTCCTGCTCCCAGTCGCTCCGCCAGTTGATCTCGAGGCGGTGAAGAAGGAGCGGGAGAAGGAGCTGTGGACAGTTGGAGCGGGAGGCGCGGTGGCCGGGTTGGGGATATCAATGATGCTGGGGCTGCTGAGTCTTGGTAGATGAGGCGAATAGAAGGATTAGCTTCGACTTCTCCCTTCGTTGCTCTCCGCCGCGTTCGCGAATTACGCGATGCCAAATGGTGCATTTCGCTTCTATGTGTATCCGCTGTTACACCCTCGGCACCAACTCTCCCCCCAGCACCGCGTGCCAGAACGAAACATCAATGGTCATAACCTCCGATGAGGCGTGTACCTCCGCAACACTGCGAAAGTCCATCAGCTCTAGAATCCGAAGACGTCGATATCAAAAGCTCACATCTGATCCATCGTCTTAACCTCCTCGGGAAACTCATTCTCCTCCGCCGACCTGTCCGTCCCGCTGAGAGCTTCGAGCTGTCGAACCAGCATGCGAATCTCTCCCGCCTGTCCCCGCTGTTCGGGCGTTGAGAGCGTGGACGAGAAGCGTTCGAGCATGAGGGTGGTACGGTTGAACGTCTTGCGGAGGGCGGAGAGGTCGACGCGCGAGGGGAGGGCCGTAGCGAAGGCGACGAGACGGAGGGGGATGACGGCGAGGGAGACGGATTGGAAGTGAACTGGGGGGTACGGCGTCAGTAACGCTATCGAAGGGAACGGGAGGAAAGACGAACCTGCGAACGGCGAGTGCGAGTGCCAGATCTTGCTCTGCGAAGCGAGGTCGAGGACCGCCTTCCCCTGCGCGTACGCATCGAGCGCGTAGCCCAGGAGCTGCGGATCGGCAGCGAACTCCTCCTCCGTGGGCATGCGCGCGAAAGCCGAATCGAGGATGAAGAACCGCGCGTGATGGAAGGGGATCGCCGCGCGCGTGTGGTCGTCCAGCGCCCTCGTTGATGCGTCGAGCCAGTCGCCGTGCCGACGCCACCAGTGATCCAGCTGTCCGAGAAGCTCGTCGACAATTGATACCAGCTCGTCTCGCTGCAAAGCGTTGAGTCGAGTGACGCGGTCGAGGCGGGCTTGCGCGGTCGCGACGATGCAGAGGTTCTCGATATAAACGTCGAGGAAGACATCCACTTGCGGACGGGTGAAGCGCGATGCGCGCAAAATGCGAACGTGATCTGCGATGACCTGAGTAGTTGACTCGTCAGCGAGCGGGATGCGAAGACATGGGAGACGACGAACGGCAGAAGGGATCCTACTCAGGGCGGGCTTGCCACGCAACGTCGTGTAGCTGCGAACACGAGCATCGGGGTTAGGGGAATCCTCATAAATGAAAGGTGGAGAGACGCACAATCGCTCGTAGGTCCAGATCATCAAGGCCAGCCGCCCCTTCTCAATCAACGCCCTCTCCTCCTCCTCGGTCTTCTCCCTCCCATCCATCAAGTCGCTGAACGCCTCCGGGAGCCGATGCTCCGTCGCAAGCGCCACGATCCTCGGCACGAGCAAGGGCGATCCAAAGTAGAGCCCGAGGAGAACGAGAGCCTTGAGGTCCCACAGACTCGGCGACTTGACGGGGCGAAAGTCGAGCTCGGCCAGTCGAAGAGCTTCGGTGTGCGCGATTCCGAGGGATTTCACGCGGCTGAGGATGCGTGCGCCAATGGCGATGAGGGTAGCGAAGAGGAGAGGCGAGTTCGTGCGGACAAGTTCGTACGGCCCTCCTTCGGCGGCGTAAGGCGCGACGGTCGAGCCAGACGCAAAGTATCTAGAAAGACGAAAGGTGAGTTTAGCTCCAGCGAACGGGAGGAATGACTGACCCCGCGAAACAGGTCATGGCTTCCTCAGCACTAACGACACCCGAAGTCACCAGGTCAAGTTCGCTGCCTTGATCTCCATCATCCTGCTCCACCCTCCGAACCTTCCTCGGCCTGCCACTCTGCTCTTCCTCGTCGTTAGGTCGCCTCGCAGGATCGTCGACTCTCCACCGTTCGCCCCCCGTGAGGAGATGGGAAATGCTCGACGCTGGCTGGCCGACTTCGCGTGCGAAGGAGTTGGCGGCGAGCCCTTCGAGGTGGGAAGAGGGAGGTCG
The DNA here is from genome assembly GCA_002917775.1 of Glaciozyma antarctica PI12. Taxonomy (NCBI): domain Eukaryota; kingdom Fungi; phylum Basidiomycota; class Microbotryomycetes; order Kriegeriales; family Camptobasidiaceae; genus Glaciozyma; species Glaciozyma antarctica. The sequence goes on along the minus strand of KZ627150.1, from coordinate 484,947 downwards.
AGAGAGATTGGGGGAGCTCTTGATGCTGGACGGGCGAGAGTGGTGAGGTTCGGGCTGGAGGGGGTAAGGCTGGTGCGGAGAGGGCCAGGAGGGAGCGCTGGAAGAGCTGGCGGCGGTTGGATAAGGGTTGGGGGCGACTTCGTACGATTGGTGCGGATGCTGAGGTTGGAGAGCATGGCGGAATCCTTCCGAGTTGCGGCGCGAGTAGCCCAAGGAAGGGGAGAGGGCGTGTGGTTGGTGTGGATAGGCGCGGCCGCGGAGGAGCGCAAGTTCGCCTTCGAGAAAAGCTACCCGGGACCCGAGGGCAGCAATCTTCTCGTTCTCCAAGCTTGCGACGCGTCGTTCGAGCTCGAGAGTGCGACTGCGCGACGTGCGAAGTGGTCAGCGGGGGGTCCTGAGGCCAGAGAGAGGCGACGAGGACTCACTTCTCGACGCTAGCTTCTTCTTTTCCCTTTCCCTCCGCCGTCTGCTCGAAGATGCACTCGACTTTGGCGTTGCGACACCTACAGAAGGATCGCGGTCAGTCCCATCCCTCTCCTGGCGCGTTGCAGCTCCAGAACACACCTCTTGCAGGGCGCAAAAGTAGGACCCTCGCACTGCACACACGTTAGCTTCCCCTCATTCCATCCGTGCCTCCCAACCACGTACCTTCATCTTTTGTCGTCGCTGCCTCCAAGTCGTCAGAGCCCTCCTTCACTCCAGAAGCTTCGACACGACTCACACAAAGATTGCAGGCCATAGCACTCCTAACACGAGCTGGAGCTGGAGCAGCCGGTGCTGTAGGAGTTCCAGGATTCGTCGTAGGGGCGACAGGCTGAGCATGGAGAGGGATATTGGGATATTGAGGAGGGAGAGAGGAGGGGCCGGCCTGTCCGGAGGAATACCGCGGGTCGTCCTGTGGCGGTCTTGCTATGCTGTTGGCCATGTAGCTGTTGGCGTACCCGAACCGCTGGAACTCGCCGTTGGTCATGCTTCGTGAGGAGGACGGTGGTGGCACAGGAGCAGTCAGGGGCGGGGCCTTGTCGCGAGAGAAGGGGGAGGTGGATTCGAGAGGGTGTGCGCGGAGGGCTCGACGTGCAGAGGGTGTAGCCGTAGATTGGAAGAAGGTGTTGTCGGGGAGGAGGGAGGTGGTGGGTGACCTCTGCGGGCCGGTCGAGGTGGTTTCGCTCCGGTTGAAGTTCCAGCGCTTGCCCGAGTATTTGCTGGTTCCCTGGTGTTCCAAAGGGCTGAGGAGAGGCTCGTGGAGCAAACCGAAAGGCAAGGTCGAGGTGAAAGAGCACCGCGTCGAGCGAGTTGGAGATTGACCCTCCTCCCCTCTCCTTCAAGGTGGGATGCTACAGAGGGACGGATGATAGGATCTGTACCACCTCCGCCATCCAGAGGTCGCACTTCGGCAACATCTCGAAGACTGAGCGCCGAATCTGCCGCCTCTCTCCTCTCCCTTGTGAGCACCACCGCAACCTCTCCTAGGACTCGGCTCACGCCTTGCGTTCCGGCTCAAGACTGAGGAGGAGGAGGAGATTGACGTTGTTGTCACGCCTGCGCTCCTACGAATCACCGTCGTCGCAGGGCTCGGAGGTGAGCTGCTTCCAGGGACGTCGCCGAAGGTTGGAGCTAAGCTTCCTCCGCAGGGCTCCTTTTGTTCGTCCCAGCCCTAAGACCCTCACCTATCTTTAGACTAAGCACTTGCTGGCAGCGGTTACGATACCGGGGTAGTTTCAGGCGCTCTCCTGGTCATTGGGCGCGATTTCGGCGGCGAGCTGCTCTCGACGTTCGAGGAGGAGGCTATCGTCAGCTCTGCTCTCGTCGGTGCACTCATTGGATCATTAGCGGCTGGACGACTCGCAGATTGGTGGGGAAGGAAGCGAGTCATCGTCTTCGCAGCGGTGCTGTTTACGCTGGGAGCGCTCGAGCAGGCAGCTGCGACGGTGTACAAGGAGTTGCTGCTGGGACGAGTGGTCGTCGGAATGGGAGTGGGACTAGCATCTATGGTATGTAGTAACGAAGGACGCCCTCATGCACAGCTGACGATTAGCTGCAGGTCATTCCTATCTTCCTCGCCGAGCTCTCGCCTGCCAAGTTCCGTGGCCGTCTCGTCGGTTCTCTCGTGATCCTAATCACGCTAGGTACGTACTCCATATCTATATCGTACCATCTAACAACCCATGCGATAGGTCAAGTCCTCGCTTACGTCGTCGACGCCATCTTCTTCTCAGTCCCGCATGGCTGGCGCTGGATGACCGGTCTCGGCGCCCTCCCCTCCCTCATCCAGCTCCTCCTCTCCTTCTCCCTCCCCGAATCTCCCCGCTACCTAATCCTACACAACCGGATCCCTCCCGCTCGCGCAACACTCAAGCTCATCTATCCGCTGTCGAGCGACTCGGCGATCCAACGACGCATCGAGCGGATTCAGGCTGAATTGTTGGTGGATGGGGACGGGATTGCATTGGACGTGCAGGGAGGGCTGTCGGGAGTCAAGGAGGGGTTGGTGCAGAAGCTGTGGAGGGACCACGCGAATCGCAAAGCGTTGATCGTGGCGTGTACACTGCAGGCGGCACAGCAGGCGACAGGCTTCAGTACGCCCTGTTTCTCCTGTTTATCCATCGTAGCTAACGCTTCCAGCAGACACTCTCATTTACTACAGCGGCCGAATCCTCGAATCGGCCCATTTCTCCAACCCCGTCGTCTTCGCACTCGGCATCGCCCTCTCCAACTTGTGCGGCCTCTCCCGCCGTTCCCTCCTTCTCCGCTAACTCCCAAAACAGTCTCTGCACCATCATCGCCCTCCGCCTGATCGACCACGTCGGGCGGCGCACCCTCCTCCTCCGCTCCCTCCTCGGCATGGTCCTAGGCATGTTCGTCCTCGGCCTCGCGTTCCTCTTCATTCCCTCCTCCGAAGACGGTCCGGCGGATGCGGGAGGGTGGGCGTACGTTGCGCTGGTGGCGATGATTGTGTTTTGCTCGAGCTACGCGCTGGGGTTGGGGAACGTGCCGTGGGTCGTGCAGAGCGAGATCTTTACGCACGAGTTGCGGGCGATAGGGAACGGGATAGCTACTGGTGCGTTTCTCTCTCTTCTCGACGAAAGGAGTGGCTAATGAGAAGGGCGACGCAGCTACGAACGTACGCGACTCGGCTCGCTCAGCTCCTACCGCCACTGACCTCCTCGCAGTGGACAGCAAACCTCGTCGTCGCCGCTACCTTCCTCCACCTCTCAGAAGGCGCCTTCCGCTCCCAGCACCTCCCGTCAACTCAGCTAACGCGGTCGCACAGCCATCACCCCCGCAGGAGCGTTCTGGCTCTATGCCGCCATCGCCATCCTCGCGTGGCTCTTCACGTACTTTTACCTCCCTGGTTCGTCATTCCGAATGAAACATAGGATCGGTACTGACGAAAGAGAGCAGAGACGAAAGGACTGGATCTCGAAGCGACGCGGGCGCTGTTCGAAAGCGGAGGATGGGCGCGGGAGGATGTGGAGAGCGGTGCAGGGAGGGGTTACGCACCGGTTGCGGTTGGGACGGTTGAGGTTGGGACGGTAGAGAGCAGCGGGGAGGCAGACCGGAGAATGGGCACACTGTAGACCCGTGATGAAGCAGCGTTTCGGCAAGCGGCGAGCGAGATCCCAGCACTCCCGTCTGCGACGCCACACACCCCATCCCGTCGCCTCAAGCAGGAGTCGAGCAGCCATTCTCTCGTCCCCCTTCCGATAAGCGTGTCCTCGTCACGGGCCATTTTGAATATCATCGATCCAAAAAGGTCATGGTGGGAGAGGGGAGGGTGGGTCGGTAATGCGGGAGTCGAAGTCGGATGCTTAAACTGTAACGGAGCTACGTTAGTGAGGAGCTCGGGGGAGGGTAGCTCGAGGAGGGACTCACGAGTGCTGGGGTACATCATCTGCACGGCGAAGACGCGAGGAGAGGGGGGAACAAAATCGTCAGCGCTCTGCCCACCACGACAAGTAAGGGAAGGAGAAGGGACGCACGACGCGGACGCCGTGACCGAAGCTCTTTGCGGGGAGGTTGGTCCTGAACTTGCTGCGAACCATTCCCGAGTTTCCGTGCGAGCGAGTGACCTTGCCCCAAATGATGCGGACCTTGGAGCCCTTGATCGGTCGCTGCGCCGTGTAGACGTAGGCGATGCGCTGCAGCAAAGGTCCGTCAGCAAACCCTTCCCTCTGGCTTTCGTCGATGCGTCCTCCCCATCCCAACCCCCGCGTCCCCCAGTCCTCAGAATCCTCCAATCTCTGCCCCAGTGCACTCTCTCCTCCCTCACGCTTTGCTTAGCCCGACCGATGACCCACCTTTCCGAGGTAGAACTGCGCCTCCTCCTTGTTGGCGACGCCCTCAATCTGGACGAGCGACGTGTGGACGCGCTGGTTCCGCTTTCCACGCTTGAAGCCCGTCACACGTCCCTTGGCATACAATCCTATCGAGTGCGTAGTCGGGTTCGATCGAGAGACGGTAAGAGAGGCGGGAGGGCGTTGTGTCGAGGGAGGGGTAGGGACGTGAGGGGATGGGCGGATGGGCTGGTGGAGAGGTGGGAAAATTTGGTCAGCGTTGTCCGGAGGTGGCATGGAGAGGCGAACGCACGGGTGGAAGGCATGGTCTGGGAGCAGGAAGGAGTTGGATGAAGGAGAGCGTAGAGGGGTCGGATTGGAGTTGGAGTTGGACGAGGAGGGAGGGAGCGAGGAGGAGAGGTAGGAGCAGAGGTTAGCAAGCACTTTATGCTGTCGTTCAGGCGGCGGCTCACGATCTAGTTCTTGAGGGGAGACGAGGAGAAGCACCGGGGGTTGTGAAGGCAGACTTCCGAGTGCGTCCCCAGGCCAAGGGTCAAAGTTTCCTTCACCTCGTCAGGAGGCTTGGCCCCAACTCTCTTCACAACTCCTCTTTTCCCTACTCTCCTTTCCTCCTTCCTCCTAGGGGGGGAAAATCCATCTCCGCGCCGACCAGAGCTGCCAGTAAAAACCCCTTGGCCCTGCCGACCACGGTTGAAGCGACGAAATCGAGTGGGCGCTCGGTACCTCCTTCAATCCGAGACCTCGCTCGGGACAGACACCCTCTAGGAGGAGCTTCGCTCTGACAGCATACTAGCTCAGATTCAGCTATACACGCTCTGTCCTTTGCGCCGTCGCAAAACGGATTCCGCGCTGGCGAAGGTCATCTTCCGGGCGAAGAGGCCCCCGTCTTGTTCTTCCAGTCTGCGCTAGCTGGGTCGTAGCTCCTCCGCAGAGTCGCCAGCAACAAGCGCCGTTCATCCTTCTCACGCCTCTCGCTCTGTCGAATCGAAGCAGAAGAACCTCAACGCGCGTCGCAAACGCAAAATGCAGTCTTGCATGCAGCGAAGCCTTCGTGTTTCGGCTTCTCCCCAGTATCCAACCCTTCGACCAGAGTATCAAAGTACAACCTGCCACGGCCCAGCCGGGTCGCCAGGCACAACACCGCAAAGCACAATCTACGCCGTGGGCAGATCAGCACGCGTCCCGCTCGCATGGGTCCCGAAGCAGACTCACACACCGATGGGAACCATTCAAGCGAGGGCAACCTGACGTCCCTCCTGCTGGAACGCCGCCAAATCTGTCATCGCCAGCACAAGATCAGCAAACGCACATCGCGAACACGAGCAAACGGACTGACCCCTCTTCTTCCTGCGAACCTCCTGCCTCGCCGCCCACGACAACCTTTCCGTCATTATCCCTCCCCCATTCCCATTCTCATCGCTGCTCGTCCCCTCACCTTCTCCTCCCGCCGGCGCTGCAACCAACATCAGCTTCCGCGCGTGCGCCACCCAGCTAGAGAAACGACGTACGAGACGGAGGAGCATGGCTCTTCGCATGCTCCGCCAACGCGCTCTTCTTCGCAAAGCTCTGTCCACAGTCGTCGCAGGTGTACCTCCTGGGCTCTATCCCAGCGTCCTGCATTCCCTGCGAGCGTCGAGAACGCTTCTTCTTGAACGCGCGGGTGATGGACTGAGCGTCCATTTGCTGAGAAGGAACCAGGTGGATTGGGGCAGTAGGGGGAGGAGAGGAGGAGGGGGAAGAGGAGGGGAAGGAGGAGGAGGAGGGGGAGGACATGTCGTGGTCGACTTGGTGATGGAGGCTGGAGGTGAGGAGGAGAGCTGGATGAGGCTGGCGAGGGAGCTGAGGGAAGAGTGTATGTGGTGCTTGGGAGGGCGGGAGGGGACGGCTTGCTGGGGTCGAGAAGGGGGAGGGATGTCTGGATGGCAAAGTGGAGCGATGCGGCTGAGTTTGGAAGGGGAGAGCGGTCTGTCTTCCGCAGGGGCGCCTGAGTTGGAGAGAAAGTCAAGTATGCACCGAAGAGAAGGGGCTAGAGAGTAGAGAGACAAGAGTACGCCGACCAGAGCAGGTCGTGAAGCCGTCGCCCGCTGGACTGCTCTTGACCTCCTCCCACCTCTCTCGACCCCGCGCCCGCTCAGCAGAAGACTACCTCGCACACCGGTCAGAAGCAGCAGCAACAACCACGATGGCCAGCCAGAGCGTCAAAGCCATCTCACGGCGGTCTCTCCTCCACGACTTCCTCTCTCGCGAATCCCCCAGCTCCCTCGCCAGCCTCAACAGCTCCGCCACCCCTTCCGCCTGGATCTCAGCCACGAACCCCTTTGCCCCCACGAAATCTCCCAACTCCAACTCGCACACCGCGCCCAAGTACTCCCTCCGCCGCCAAAAAGTCCTTCGCCTTGAAGCCGAGCGCCTCGGTTGGGCAGCGGACGTCCTCCCCTCTACTCCTGCACGCGCGAAGGAGGTCCGTAAGACGACGCTCTACAGGGCGAACCCTCACATCCCTCGGAGCAAGGTCCTCGATGAGCTGAGTTTGGAGAAGAAGGGCCCGTACGTCGGACGCAAGGGCGCTGCGTTCAAGGGCAAGATGTGGGAGCGGAAGATGGGCGCGAGGCAGGAGGAGCTCAAGGTGGCGCTCGAGGCGACGGAGGCGAAGGAGGTTGCGTGGAGGAAGGTGCGTTTGCGTGTGCGGCTTGGTTCGAGGGAGGGGTTGCTGATGAGATCGCGCGCAGGCAAGGGGCGACGAGAAGGCCAAGGGGAAGCCAGCATTACCGTTCTGAGAAGGGCTTCTTGCAACGATGCACGAACGATACGAGGGACTCGGTGGTGGATCGCACGGACGTGCGGAGCGACACAGACAAGGCGGCTGCTTGCTCGCTCTCTCTGCGCTTCTGCTCTGTTTCACGAGATTTGCGTGGGCTTTCCTGAGTAGGTCTGCTCTGGGAGTTGGCGCACGGCGCGCGGTCGGAGGCTCTCGAAAGCGTTCTCTTCGCACGATCGTTCTCACGCTTTCCTCCACGCTTTCCTGGGACGTTCGAGCGGGCTCCACATAGTCGACAAGGACTCGCTGATTCCGCTTCGTAAATTCATCTCGCCTTGAATCTGCTTTGGCGAAGAGCGAGACGCGAGAGGAAGCTCGAGCACCAAACGCGTCCGCACCCGCTCGCGAGACGCAACTCTCCCGCTGTTTCTTCAGCTGCAGCAGCAGCCTTGAGCCCTTCCAAACTCTTTGCTGCAACTTGGAATCTATACAGAACTTGCTGTACCTTGGCAGCAGAGCGAGCGAAGTCCTCAGGCGAGAACGTGGGCTCGTCAACTTCGCTCAGGCCTCAGGCCTCAGGCGCGGTCCCCTTTCTCCCTCGATCCATCACAGCACAACGGGCCACGACACCTCCCACCTCTCCCACTCGGGGCTTCGAGCCAACCGCCCCCTTCCAGCTCCAGCGCGAATCACCCGCCCGTCAAGCGCGCCCGTTTGCCGCCGCATCCCCCCTCTCTCTTTATCGAAAGAGCTAGTGCAGGTGAGCAGCTTGTCCCGTTGTTGACTGGATGGCAGAAGGAACGTAAGGGAGGACCAGGACTCGGTTCCTTCACGTGTGCCGCTCTGGTACACTCCCAGGTACTGAGCAGCGGCGATATCAGGCTGGAGGAGGACGAGGTCTTTTTCTGGCGTCGAGAGGAGCCAACAGCAGGTCTTCAGACCGCTGACTCTTTGCGTTGGTACAGCAGATAGCCACGCTCTCCTTCTCAACCTTGGACGACCACGCCCGACTCGCCCGACTCGCCACGATTAATGGGATAAAGCTTCGAGATGAATGGCAGCGAGTTAGGCGACTTGGGAGCCCGGCGGGACGGACAAGGCGAGGAGATGGATGGAGGAGAGCAGGGCGGGGTATTGGATGTCGCAGTGGGAGATGTGAGGGCTGAGGGAGCGGTGGTGGGAGTCGTGCAGGAGGGGGACAACTCGACGGTAGGGGACCAGGGCGACATCGGTGCAGGCGGGTTCCCCTCTCTTGGTTCGCCCCATCTTCCTAGGAGGACAGCAGTTATCGAGGCCGCAGGATCTCTCCCTCTTCTCGACGTCCCCCTCCCCGAGCTCTCCCTCCCCGCTCCCGCCCTCCGCACTCCCGTCCTCTCCACACCTACTCGCCTCCCAATATCCAACCTAGACCGCCGGGCACTCGCTCTAGCCTCTCCTCGAATCGTCCCTTCGAGCTCTCGCACACGGTTCGACCTCTCCAACTCTCCCGCCTTTCTCAACCTCTCCCCCATCCCCCTTCGACCGATCCTCCACACCTCCTCCCCTCAGACAAGACCGACCCCGGAGGAGATCGACATCACCGAAGCGCAGGAGCGGCACTCTCCGCCCAACTCTCCGGTGTTCGCACCACGGCAAGACGACGAACCTCATCCCGAGCGTACGATTCACGAGGCGCGGACTCCGCATCCGCTCTACACCCCTGCACCAGCTCGCGGGAGACGAAGGCGGAAGAGGGCACCGAAATCGGTCGCTTCGGGTCGAACAGGCAAGACGGGACGATCAGCCAAGTCGCGCGTCAAGTCCGCCTGGCGAACGGTTCGACGCCAGAAACGTCGACGCGACGGCGCCTCTTCCTCCTCCTCTTCCTCCTCGTCGTCTACCTCGACGGGAAGCTCGACGCGCGGTTCCTCGCGCTCGAGTTCGACTTGGGGCGGCTGGCGATTCTGGTGGAACTCGTCCTCGGGTTCTTCCTCTTCTTCCTCCTCATCCGACGACGACGAATGGGAGCCTCCAACCCCGCACTTTACCCTGCTCACCCCATGCCTTACCCGCGCTCAACCCTCGTATCCTTCCTATCTCTTCCCACGGCGCACCCCTTCTCGACGCCCCTCCCTCGAATCCCGTCTTCGACCTCATCACCTCGTCGACCCTCGCGCCCGCCCTCGAACGACTGGAAGCCTTCTGGCTCGAAAAACGGCAGGCCGATGTCGTTACTGGCGATATCGGTGCAGGGCTTTCGGGCGCAGCGGCGGATCAGGACGAGGCGTCGTACTTTGCTGCGGCGGATACGCCGGTGGAAGGGACGCCTGCTGCGACGCCTGCTGGGACGCCTGGCGTAGGAGGAGGACCGGGGATGGGGACGGGAAAGACGAGGTTGAGGGGAGAGGCGCGAGCTGCGAGGGCGGAGGAGAGGAGGTTTGGAAAGGGAGGAGGAGTGGATGATGGGCCTGCGTGGTGGTTGGATGTCATGTGCCCGACGGTGGCGGACATGCGCGAGCTGAAGAAGGTGCGTCATTCGTTCTGCCATCTTGTGGTGTGGAGAAGCTGATGAGATTCGCGCAGATCCTGCCGCTGCATCCTCTGACGATGGAGGATATTCTCCACCAGGAGACGCGCGAGAAGATCGAATCCTTCTCCTCGCTCGGGTACTACTTCATCGTCTTCCGTGCGCTCGACGAGACGTACTTTCAGTACACCTCGCCCGTCGCGTCGCCCGTTGGAAGCTCAGCGAACGTCGATGCGGGAGGGGAGACGGAGGGGTCGAAGAGGGAGACGAGCCAGCAGCTTCCCGGGTCGAGCTCGGGGAGGAGTGGGAGGGTCGATATCGTCGAAGGAGTGGGAGGGAAAGAGGGAGTCGAAGGAGTGGGCGTGGGAGCCGTCAACCTGTACCTTATCGTCTTTGGCGATGGCATCCTCTCGGTGAGTTTCTCCCCGCTGTCGTCGGGAGTCGTCGCTCAGTCTCTGAGCCTGTAGTTCCACTTTGAGGACATCTCCAAGCACGTTGAGCGCGTACAGGGCAAGATGCAGCAGTTTGGCGTCTCGCGCAGCATGTCCTCGCGTGCGTGGCTTCAGTCCTCTCTCCTGCGAACGTACCGCTGACTTTGCCTCGCTACGCAGATTGGATCGCCTACAGCCTTATGGACTCGATCGTCGACGCGTTCTTCCCTCTGATCGACTTCATCGAGGGCGAATCAAACGAGGTCGACACGTTCCTCTCCGACCCCTTCAGCATGCCTTCCACCAGCCTCGATCCCAAAGTCGCTCCCTCGGGCGTCGGAGTCATCGCAGGCCGAAGGATCTACGACAAGAATGTCGTCGGGATCGTCATCGAGACCGCCGACGCGAGTGACAAGGAGAAGGCGACTTTCGACAGCAAAGCTCCGTCACTTCGCAAGGCGACCGTCAAGCGCAACGCCGTCAAGTTCGTCCTTCGCGGTCTCTCCGCCATTCCTCTCCCCAACTTCTTCCTCCGACTCTTTCCCGACTCGTGGACGACCTCGAAGACGAAGACGGTTCAATCGACGATGCTGGTCGACGCGAACGGCTACGAAGTCTATCCCCTCTCTGGCGCCCTCTCCAGGAACAACTCCGACTACCTCACCTCCTCCCGGCTCGACCGCATGAACGACCCTTCGTTTGATCGCTCGACGATGCTCAAGCGAATCGCCGACACGCGCAAGCTCGTCACGGGTTTGAGTAGGCTGCTCAGCCCCAAGTCGGACGTCGTGCGAGGGCTCAGGAAGCGAACGAAGGAGGAGAACTTGCGCATGTTCCGCAGTGGGGACTCGGCACACGATATTTCCATCTACATTGGAGACCTTTTCGGTGAGTCGTCGTTGTTATCTTGTGCTCGGAGCTACATCGCTGACTTTTCTGCCGCTCGCAGACCATATCATTGCTATGCAGCAGTCTCTCAACTTCTACGACGCCATCCTATCGCACGACCACCCCGCCTACCTCGGCGTCCTTCGCCTCTCGCTTACCAGCGCAAAGGCCGGAACCGACAAGGCGCTCGTCAAGCTCTACATCGTAACTCTCACCTTTCTCCCCATCAATATCCTTACCGGTGCGTCTATCACCTCCCCTCCTACCGCTCATACTGATTCGTCCACGACCCTCAGGCCTCTTCTCCGGCAACGTCCTCGTCCCTCATAACGGCACGCGGGACGAGCACCTTCTCCCAGACGGCACTTTCGCAGGCTACTCCGCGTTCGGAGCCCTAGTCGGAGGCGTCATCACCGTCGCGCTGTGCATGTGGACGGTCATTTACCTCATCATCCTGTCGTCGCGTCGGCAGTTTCGCAAGAAGGGCTTGCCGACCGACAAGTAGATCCCCTTTACTACCCTAATTCTCTCCCCCTTCTCTCCTTTGCATCTCACGCACTGTAACAACGGCCTTGTCAACATTGTACGCTCGTTGAGAAAGCCTGCTGCCGCGTTTGAGCTACCACCTAGGTCGAGGAGAGGGAGCTCGACTGGAGACCGAGGGCAGCAGCAAAGTGGGTGGAGCTTGGGGTACCTCGCTATCCACCTTTGAGTATCTTCTTCAAACGCGCCGTGCTTCGCTCTGCCAGCCGTTGGCTGAGGCAGGTCGGGAGAGTGGAGCGCTCCAAGCCGCGCGCGTCGCGTCCTCAAAGGCGCTCTCCTCTCTTCCTTCCCTCCACCGCACTCAACTCGCTCTTCCCACTCAAGATGGAACGCCCTACTCCTCGAGTCAACTCTGCCCTGCTCGCCGACTACCGTACGTCCTCTGAACCCTCGCCACCGCGTCCTGAACTGACTCGTCCAACCCCAGCTGGCAAGATCGTTCGCATCATCGGCAAGGTCATCACCGTGCGTTCACCTCCCCTTCACACCGGTCACACTAGTTCAGCCCTCCCCTCTCGCAGCTCGACGGTGACACGGCGATGATTGAGGCGAGCGATTTGGGACACGTCCAGGTCAAGCTCACTCGCGTAAGGAGCTTTGCCAAGCGGGCGTGACGACGCGTAGGCTAACGGGACTTGGTGATTGCAGGAATCCAACTATGCGGACGCGTTTGTGGAGGTCATCGGGCGCGTGAACGGGGCGGACAACAGCATACAGGAGTTTACGAGGTGCGTCTCCTGCCGGGCCCGGAGAGGCTGGAACTGACTCGGGTTCTTTCCGTTTGCAGTGTGGACCTTGGCTCGAACATCGGTAAGCTGTCGAGCCGTTGCGAAGGGGAAGAGGGCGGTGAACGCGTGAGGTGGTGGAGGGGTCGGTGGACGTTGGTGGGGGAGGACGGGGGGAGGATTGCTGCAGCAGGGACAGCTCCGATGGACAAGGACAGCTAGCTGACAGCTGCTTTGCGCGCAGATATGGCGTTGGTCGAGCAGGTCGTTCACCTCACGCACAAGCATCCCGAGCTCTTCCCTCTCGAGTAACCAGCTCTCGACGACGCGCCAGGTCCGGCAAGACGAGTGTAGGAGGAGCTAGCAATGCAGCATCTGTATCAACATCGACCTCGAGGTGCTCGCAGAGCGACTCGGCCGCCCCATCACGTCCTCGTTCGAATCCTTCTCCCTCGCGCCCCTCCACCTGCTCCAACGCTCCAGCACCAAGAGAAGATCTTGCCCGCCCGTTTCCCATCACTCCCACGCCCTCTTCGCCACCGGCTTGATCCAGAGGAGGGGCTGCAGGAAGAGATGAAAAATTGAGCTCTGGTTCGCAGTTCAGTGCAGGCACGCCGTTCTTCTGCTCCAAGAGCTGAGCAAGGCGGGGTGTTGGGATCTCCCCTCGATCCGTTAAACGTTTCCCCACCGTCTCGAGAGACCGAGAGCGTTAAAAATTCGAGGGTGAGGAGAGAAGGTGAGCGCGCGAAGGCGATTTTTGGCTGGCGAGCTCGGTCCCCTTTCTGAAACGACGACGACGGCGACGAGACGGCGACGACGACGACGATGACGAATTCTCTCGCGGGCGACAACAGAGTGTACGTGGAGCAGCGCATACATTTCTGCTCGCCAAGTCCTATCGCTAAACACCTCATTTGCTACAAGCCCTCGCACGATGGAATCACCAACCTCCCAAGACACCCGTATATTCGCTACCGGCGCATCGTACATGCTGCTAAACACGGGGGTGCGCCTCACCCACTGTCCACCTCCCGATCCTCGTCCGCGATAAAGGAGAAGGCGATCCCACGCCCGGCGCATGACCCCGTCATCGCAGCGACGTTGCTCCTCGCTCCAGACCTCCTCGGAATCGCAGACGGTGAACCGCTGGAGGGTGAACTTCTCCTTGCGGTTCGCGAGCGTCTTGATCATCTCCTCGGAGAACTTGAACGGCCCGCGGTAGGTGTACGCCTGGACCTCGACTTCGACAAGGCATCGACTTCGACGAGGCAAGAGGATCAAAGGAGAGACGTCCGTCGCTGAGATGGAAAGGTTGTTGAGGACCTGGAATCGGGGGAGGATACGGTCGAAGAGGGGAGTGGGGGAGAGGTTGACTTCGGCAAAGCCTTCGATGGGAGGGTTGGTCGTCCATCGCAGCTCGCGCAAGGTGTCGAGAGCGTGCGAGAGGGCTTCGGCGGCGGCGGCAGGGGCGACGATACGCTCTACGTATATGTCGGCGATTTCGAGCGTCGACCCGCATGCGGCGGCGAAGAGGTGAAGAGGTGGTCGTCCGAGATGTCGGAACGAAGGCGGAGGGTCGAGAGGGAGGAGGAGAGGACGGTGGAGGGGAAAGTAGGGGATGGTGGAGCTTCTTCGACGTAGTCGGGGTCGTTGGGATCGGATGGGTTGGTCCAGGCGTCGAACTCGAAGTTGCGGAGGGTGGGGAGGACGAGCTTGACGATGTCGGCGCGGCGGAAGAGGCAGCCCGTCCACTCGACATCGGGCTTGCGCAACCTCGGCGAGCAAATGAGCGTCTCAAGGTTCGTCTCCGCCAACGCTGCCAGGAGTCCCTCCCTCGCCGAGTCGTGCAGGGGGCGAACCTGGAAGTGGCGGAGACGCGAGCACGCCGCCAGCGCCGCCACCATCAGCGCACTCGTCTCCGCCTGCGTCCGCCCCGTCATCATCCCTCCAGTAACTCCCTCCCCGTCGCTCGAAGGCCAGGTCTCCTCCTCACTCAGGCCTACGACGAGGAACTGCACCTTCGCCGCCAGATCGGTCCTACGCTTCGTCGTCTCGATGAACGAGCTGGCGTCCTTGGCGGAGAGGAGAGAGCAAGACCTGTACAGGACGTGCTCGGCGGGGAGTCGCCAGCCCCTGCAGACCAGTGCGAGGCGGCAGACGTCCTCGTTTGACTGCCAGCCGCAAAGAAGCCCTCCCCAGTCCTGCTGTCGCGGCGCTCGTGCAGACTGCTCAAAGATGCGCATGAGGACGTCGTAGGGGAGTAGTTGGGCGACCGAGGGGAAGGCGAGGGGAGGGGAGGTGGAGGGGGAGGGGGAGGAGAGCTGCCGTGTGGGCGTCGATGCTGTATGCAGGGAGGTTAGCGTCGTACCCCCTCCCCTCCTGGAATCTACTCACGAGCTAGGCTCCGGGGGGCCGAGTTGTCAGGCTGATGTGCTGCCTGCATCAACAGAGCCAGTCGAGGAGGAGGGGAGAGAGCGCGGGTCGAGTGGCGCTGGTCGGGGAAGAGGGAGAGCTGAGAGGGCGAAGCTTTTGCGAATGTGGTGAGAGTGGCGTTCAAGACTAGCTGGGCGTATATGAACTGTCTGTCGGGGTCTGCTATCACATCGGCTGGGGGTGGAAGGAGAAGAGAAGTTGCGAGTTCGCAGCTGCCAGAAGACTTTCGCTGGGGCGCGCCGAATGTTCTCAACAACTCAGCCTTACCGAGGCGCGAGTCGGTTTGCCAGTACTTCAGGATAGCAGCAGGGGCCTAGCATTTCCAGCTCAGAGGAGCAGGAGAACAAAAGACCTCGAAATTGATTGCAGCAACACGAATGGAGTCGTCAAACGCCACTCGTCTCGAGCCTCCCAGCTACAGGTGCCGCCACACCGACGCTCAGCACCCTCTCATACCGTCGCCAGTACCACCCCTCAGCTCCTCAGAGCCCAGCACGACACCAAAATCCAGCATCCTAGCCATCATCTCCCTAAACTCCGGACCTGCTCCTCCTCCTTCCCCAAATTTGGTCTCCGCACTCCCTCCTCCTCACTCGTACCATTGTCCTCCCCCGCAACGAGATTGCGCCTCCGTTCCTCGGCTCGCTCCCGACGTCGCTGCTGCTTCGCGGCGTACCTCCCCATCACGTCCTCGAGCGCAGCGGCCGCTACTCGACAGTCGTCCCAGGTGTTGTAGAGCGGGACGGGAGAGAGTCGAATGACGCCGGGCTTGCGTTCGTCGCCGAGGACGCCGTGCTCGCACAGGCCTTCGAAGATGGGGACCATGCTGGGGTGGAAGTGGAAGAGGAGGGAGAGCTGAGCGCCGCGTCGGTTGGGGTCGGAAGGAGTGATGATGGTGAAGGAGAGGCTGTCGGAGGGGGCGGAGAGGGTCGAGGTCGAGGGGAGGTAGTGGCGACTGGTTTTGAGGAGGAGTTCGAGGTACGAAGTAAGGTCGACGCTCTTGTCGCGGAGGCAGCCGAGGATGGGAACGTCGACCTTCCTGAGTTGCCCGCCTGCGAGCGCCCTGGGTAGGAATCGCCCGGCAGCCTCAAAGTGTTTGAGGGAGGCGAGAAGCGAGACGACGTCGAGGACGGAGGGGTTGGAGAACTGCCAGCCAGCTGCTCCTGGTGTAGGAGAGAAGGCAGAAGGCATGGCGAAGCGGGTTTCGAGTGTGTGCCCCCACCAACCTGCGAGACTGGGTGCGGAGAGAGATCAGCTCGGGGACCAAGCTCGGTATCTCAATTTGAATATACCGCTTGCGATCCTCCCAACGCTCGTGAACGAAGATTCCTGCGATAGCTCCGGGTCCAGCGTTAAGGTACTTATACGAGCACCAGCAGGCAAAGTCGACGCCCCAGTCGTGCAGCTGAAGAGGAACGTTGCCGACGGCGTGTGCGCAATCGAACGCGACGATGCAGCCCTGAATAGGTGGGAAGACTATTCAGCACGCCGTTTGAACGTGCAGGAGGGAGGATCGCACCTTCGCATGGCCCGCCTTCGTAATCGCCTCCATGTCGAACCACTCGCCGCTGTAGTACTGGACGGCGCCAAAGCAGATGACCGCAATCGACTCTCCCTCCTCCTCGATAATCCTCAGAATCTCCTCGGTCCGAATCGTGAACTCTCCGGGCAGGGGATTGACGGGAAGGAGGGAAGAGGGAGGGTAGTCGTGCAGGGCGATTTGGGAAGCAAAGGCGTACTGCGACACGGGTTGAGCTTTCGGTCCTCAAAGCGAGTTGAACAGAAGAACGTACTGCGTCGCTGGGGAACGCCTTGCCCTCGTACATGATCTTGTTGCGCGTAGCTGTTGGGCGATAGAAGGAGGAGAAGAGGGCGTGAAGATTGGCGGTAAGGGATCCCATGCATGCAACTTCGGAGGTCTTTGCGCCTGCGAATGATAGAAGACTGCATCAGTAGAGGTCCGCAAGGAGCAGCGAGCGAACGGAAGACGCACCGACGATGCGCGCCAACGTCGGAGTGACATGCTTCTCGATCTCGATCCATGGTCGTCCCTGAGCATGCTGCGTGTGGCCCATTACACCGCTGTAGTACAAACACCGACGTAAGCTGCCGCTCTCCAGCTCCCCACTCGATCCCGCGCCATCGAGCTCTTCCCCACAAAGAGGAGCAGCTCACCTCGTCCTCCACACCTGAAGCTCCTGCAAGATCAACTCCTCCACGTTCGTCGGCATCAACCCCAGGCTGTTCCCCGCCAGGTACACGCATGGCTCCTGCCCCTCCGCATCTCCCTTCGCCGCCGAGAGCTTGAACCGCTCGGGCCAGACGACCTCCTTCTTCGGAATCTGGAACAAGCCACGGAAGCTGTCGAGGTGGTCGTTCCCGTCTTGGTAGAGCGCGAAGGCGGCATCGGCGAGTGTTGTAGCTCCGGAAGCTGCGAGCGCTCGAGCAAGGCGGACTCCTTGCGGGGCAGGCGCTTCGGCGCCGCCTTTCTTGTCGCTGTGGTAGTTGACCTGCTTGTAGGATAGGATAGGTGAAAGCTCCCGAGCTGCCATGGTGGATCGTGCGGGTTGTAGTGGGTGGGAAGGAGGCAGAGGGCGGAAGACAGCAGCGCCGCGAGATAGAATCAACTCTCTTCCTCCTCCGATTGTTCTCGAGCTCTAGGGAACAGCTTCTTACGCTGCTACGAGCTTGCTCGACCTCCGCCGACGCTCCTCAACGCGCGCGCCCGGCTCACGTCCTTCGAGTCGTCTGGCTGGCAACCTCGCTCCTTCCGCTTCCTCTCCTGCTCCCTCCTCTGGCTCAGCCCTCCTAGCAAGTCTGCGCGTCGTCTGTGCTCGAGCACAAGCTGTCCTCCTGCCAGGCCCACGACGCCCCTCTGTTCGAGATCTCGGCCACCGGCGCTCGGCGACCTCGAGTTCCTCCCCGAACGCTCGTTTCGATGGGTCCTTCTCTCTCTCTGCTCTCCCCCTCCTCAGATCTTGCTCTCGACGCGATGGTGCAAGCTCCGATCAGGCTTGCTCTCGTCACTGGAGGTCCTCCTAGGCGGATGAATCTCATCGCAGTCCTCCACATGATCTACCTCTTCCTCCCTCGCCTCTGTGAGTCCCTCTCTCGTATCGCCCAAGCCCAGCTAACGCTCGACTACGCAAGTCGTCACGCTTCCGTTTTCAATCTTCTGGAATCACCTGTTGATGCGCTGGAGGTCCCCGATCGTTAACGTTATCGGCCGACCGTTCTATTCAGTGAGCCGCTTGTTCCTTCAGTCCTGTGCCTCATCACTGACTCCAAATCCAGGATTACGTCGCCAAGCTCTCACAATTCTACTTGGGTCGCGCATCCGTCCCCCAAGCGCGCGTTCTATTCAATCGCACGAACGCCTACAACCTCACCTACGGCGGACCTCAATTTAAAGGCTGCCGCGATTGGGTCGAGTACGTCAAGATCAACGGAACTGCTGGCCGATGGATTGCTCCCCCTGGAAGCAAGCGGAACGAAGACGACTGCGTCGTCTTCTACATCCATGGTGAGTTTCGCCTGCAGTCTTGGTCCTGCTGTAGCTGCTGACGGTCCCTCCCTCGCAGGCGGTGGATTCGTGTGCGTACTCAGCTGATATTGTAGAGTGGCTAGCTAATCTTCCTCTTTGCAGTGTGGACACCGGCGGAAACGCGCAGATTTTCTTCCTCAAGCTCGCGAAGCTCCTGAACAGGCGGAGCGTCGCAACGTCGGTCTTTTCCCTTGATTATGGTATGCAAACGCGCCCGTCTTCACCAGAGCGTTTTTTCTCAGCCGTTGGCTTCTGTAGAAGTCGCTCCCGAGCGAAAGTACCCTTCGCAGCTCATCGAGACGCTGGCAGCGTACCATCACCTCGTCAACGACCTTGGAATCCCCGAGGAGCGTATCTGTATCGCAGGAGATTCAGCTGGCGGCAACCTCGTCGAGGCCTTCCTGCTCCACCTCGCTCGCCCCAACCCCGCCATCAGCGTTCCCGCCTCGCTCGGCCCAACTCCCAAACGTCCAGGCGTGCGCACATTCCTCTCCTCCTCGCTTCCTGAACTAACGATCTCTCACAGTCCGCCCTCCTCATCTCTCCCTTCCACAAGCTCGTCTCCCACCTCCCCTCTCGCAAGGCGAACGAGCAGTACGACCTCATCGACAACGGCGGGAGCTTTTCCGCCGCCCTCGACTACATCGGCGTTCCCCACCCAGATGGCAGGATCCACGTCCCCTCCTTCAACCCCGTTCATCTCTTCACTTTCCCCAACCCTCCTCCTCCACGAGGACTGGTCAAGAGTGCGAAAGGCTTCACGGCTGCGAAGGAGGGCAAGGGGATCGCTCTCCTCAGCTCGCCGTACGTCAACCCGAGCGTTTGTGAGGACCTCGAGTGGTGGAAAGAGGCGTGCCCTGGGGACGGAGCTACGATGGTCACTTGGGGAGGGAAGGAGATCTTCAATGACGACGTCGAGGAGCTCGTCGCGACTTTGAACAAGGTGAGTTACGCACGATTCGCCTCGCTGGACCAGCATCGCTGATTCAGTCGAATCTAGGCTGGCATCGCTCCCACCCCTCTCTGCAAGCCTCTAGGAGTCCACGACTGGATCCTCTTCGACTACGTACGTCTCCCCTCTCCTCCACTTCTCCACCCTAACACGCACTCGCGCAGTTCATTCCCGGATTCTACAAAACCAACTCGAACGGCCCGGACAGCCAACTCAACTGGGGCCTCGACAGCGTCGCCGATTTCGTTCAGGAGCACAATGATCGTCGACCTCGTCAGGCGGCGTACGAGAAGGTTTTGCCGAAGAAGAAGCTCGCTGCTAATGCTGCTGCCATGATGGCTGCGAAGGTCGAGGAGGTTGTTGTCGCTCCTGAAGGGATGAGCGAGGTGGAGGGGAGCGTCGTTTTGGTAGAGCCTGTGGTCGAGGCGGGAGTTGAGAAGGAGAAGGAGAAGGTGGCGAAGTCGAAGAAGTAGATTCGTTGGTTCGAGACGAGGAATGTACCGCCGCTGCTATCGAGATTCGCCGAGCGAGAAAGCTGCTCCCTCCCCCTTCGAAGCCCAGATACCAAGAATTGTATTCGCAAACTCACAAACGTACTACAACACGACAAGCCACACCCTCCTCACGACGACCCCCACCCCATCATATCCATCGCCGGCAAATTCGCCAACAGCATCTCCTTGAACTGATCCCCATCACCCCCCATCATCCCAAACCCCATCTCCCCCACCCTATTCGCAGGGAACGGACTGCTTGAATCCGCAGAAGACGCGGGCGAGCACTCTGAGATGGACTGGCAGAACGCCGAAGATCCTCCGGGCCCGAATCCGAGGCCGAGGTGCTTGAGGTCCTGCTGGGGTAGGCATTGCGAGGGGTTATCGAGGAGGTGTTGGAGGGATTTAGCGGTCGAGTCTGCGGAGGGAGTCAGTAGGCGAGAGAGAGGAGAGGGGAGGAGCGGACCGCCGAGAGGAGACTTGTAGGCGCGGAGAGCGGCGAGGATCGTGTTGACGTCGCTTTTGAGCTGCTCTTGTCCCATGAGGTTGTTCTTCGCTTGACGGATGGCGAGGTCGCGGACCAGCGTGCCTACGTAAAACTTCGTCAGCGCCAGCTGTCGTCGACGGTAAAGCGGGAAGGGAACTCACGTCCCGCTACTGCCCAAGTGAAGTTGACGAAGGGAGCGAGCAGACCGATCTCAAACGACGAGCCTGCGAAATCGAAAGGGTGGTTAGCACCGTGGACGAGGTACTTCAGCGAAAGAACTTACTCCAAAGCGTGTAGATCGACTCGAGAATAGCCTTCGCGCTGAGAAGACAGCGCGCAAGGGACGGGCATCCGGGAGTCATCGTGCAGAACGGTTCGTGGAGGAGGATGGTCGAGGCGTGAGGGACGGAGAAGATGAGGCACATGCGGTTGTCGGGGTTCGCGTGCTGCTGGATCGTCTGGACCTCGCGAGGGACGCTGAGGCGGAAAGTGACCGTGTCGGCATCCAGCTTCTTGAACGCAGAGCTGTAAAATGGAGACGGGTTAGCGAGTTGAGGAGGATGAGGGAGGAGGAAGCGTACGTTGTGCGAAGGTCAGGTCGGTCTTCGAGCTTCGTCGCGCTGACGCTCATCCCGATGGGAGCAGGGGCACCTGCGTAGTAGGTAAGCATGGAGTGCGAAGGAAGTGAGACTGAGAAGGACGTACGCTGCAGGAAAGCGACGACCCGACCGAGGAGGATGACCGCCTTGATGTAGAGCTGAAGCGACTGAACGAGATGGGGCTGCGCGAGAGAACGACGTAAGTGGGCGGCTAGACCCTGAGAGTATGCAGGCGCCTTACAGGGTGAGCGACAAGAAAGTTGGGATTCTGAGGCGAGAGGGGGCTGTTGATGAGCTCCTCGTCGTTCTGCGCGCCAGAATCAACGTCAGCACGGCGTCCTGGAAACGCATCAGGCGCAGCTCACCGGAATTGGATGTCCCGGCGAAGGCAGCAGCGACGTGATATCATCTACGCGCCTCGTATCAGCTTTATCCCCAGCACCTCGCTAGAAAACACGCACCGTCATCCAAGCTCATACTCCACCCCGTACTCGCGCTCGCAAACCTATCGCAGCACACCGCCAACCAGAACGTAACGCTCCGCTCATACAGCTCCTCCGCGTCGTCGGTCGGATGCAGCAAGTTGGCTTTCGTCGTCGTCGAGCACGGACCCGAGCTCTCCTTGGGGACGCGACGGATGTGGTTCAGTCCTAGTGGGCCGGCGATGCGCGTTGCGAGGCCGCAGTAGAGCCATACTTCGACGAAGCTTTTGGTTGGGAGGTTAGCGAGGGAACGAGGGTGAGGAGAGGGACGTACCGAGCTGAGGTGTAGGAGTAGAAGCAGAGGAGGACGATCGATTGAGCGACTTGGAAGAGCTTCTGACCTCGCGCGATGGCGAGGTCGATAGCGAGCTATACGAGTTGTAATTAGTTGAAAGTCCTGGGCGGGCGGGGGAGACGCACCTTGGCCTTGACGGCGTGATAGTCGGCGACCGTCTCGTCGCGATTCTCCTTGCCCCAATACTTCTCCTCCGCCGCAAAGAAATCTTCGCTGACCATCCTCGCAGCGCTCGCCAGAATCGCATGAAGTAGGCATGAGGATGGGAAGTGAGAGTGCGTTGGCGAGAACGTCATCGAAGCGAGGAACTTGGTCTGCGAGCAATGAATTATTAGCTCTCTTCGCTGCGAAAGGTTTGAAATCGCACCTTGTTGAGCATACCTGTCGCAGCGTGCGACTTGGCAAAGTACACGTCGATGAGGCGCGTGACGAGCGTGGGACTGGGGAGGTCTCGAGGCCAGCCCGGATAGAAGAGGTCGAGCAGGTCGTCCGGAGGCGAGAGGGGTGCGTTGGAAGGCGTCGTGAAAGCGGGTACGGTGTTGTTGAAGAAGGAGGTGACTTGGGGGAGGAAGAGGTTCGCGTCGGGAAAGGAGAGTGTCGACGAGGAGGTCGAGGCGAAGAAGTTGGACTGGAGCTCGGCGGAGGTCGACTGTCCGGCGGAGGCTTGGAGGAGGATGTCGATGTTGTTGCGAGAGTAGACTGGGTCGTCGTAGGAGGCAGCTGCTGAGAGGTGGTGGTGCATTGGCGTCTTGTCGCTCGTGCTGGTAGCGGCCTCGAGAGCGCGTTCGAGCTCGGCTGGAAAGACCAGGGGTCAGCACCGCTTCAAAGCGCTCCCCAACAGCTCTCACTCACCAATCTTGGCCTCCAAAGCCGCAACCTTGCCTCCCTTATTGCCAGCCTCACTCGTGCGCTTGCGCTTACCGCTCCGCTCCTCGGGCTCATCAAAGTTGCAGACGATCGTTCCAGGTGCGCTGCGTAAGGCGGTGGTCAGCTTGCAATGCCTCACGCGAGTGTCTGAGGTCCTCACTCTCCGTGTACCCTCCTTGCACGTTCGCAAGCTCCACAAGTCGGCTTCGCCCCGTCGCCTGCGCGGTCATCAGCTCCTCGTCCTGCGCTTCTCCGGCATCGCGAAGCACCTACACTTGACCTTCCGCTGACGACAGGTGAGGCAGGCCTGTGAGAATCAAAAGGCGGCGTCAGCTCCGCTCCCCAACAACATCCCCTCCCGCGCTGCGGTTTCGTACCTTGCCCCTTTCCAACGATGGAGCGTGTGTCGGTCCGTGGGACGAGAGCGGGAGAGAGTTAGCGACCGCTTCCGCAAACGACTGGGCTGTAGTGTTCCTTTCGGCGGCCATCGAGAGAGGTGGAGGAAGGAGACGCGAGGGGGTGAGTGAGGGGACGGGTCCGAGACCGAAGCTTGCTGGGCTGGATCCGTGCGCGTGGCGAGTGTACTGCTGTGCTGCTGGGGATCACGATCTCGTCGTCTAGGTGTCGATTAGCGGAGAGAGACGATTGAGCGGGGCGAGGGGAGGAGGAAGAAGAAAGGCCGAAGCCCGCTCGCGTCTCGAGATTTACATCGTCTCCTCCTCTGCTTCCCGCCTACAGTCGTCGTGCAGGCCAGCCACCTTTCACCTTTCAGCAGCAGCAAAAAAGGTTTCAAGACCCGACGACTTCTAATCGCAGCTTTGAAAGGCATTAGAGTCACCAGCCAGTCCTTTATCTCGCCGACAAGAAATTTCAGCTTCAAGAGTTACTTTGAACAGTTGCCTGGCTAAGTAAACTCTCGAATTCAACTTGATAGACACCTTAAGCTTCCGCTAGAGGACTAACAAGAACTGAACTTTCACGTCAAGAAGGATTAACTCTTAAAATTGGTGCGCAATTAGAAGGAATTCGTTGAGGTAAACAGGAATTGATTCCTTTAGAAGACTCCATTACAGATTTGACTAAGAAAGTTCGTAGTGAAGCGCAGGCACCTTTTGGCTGGATAAATAACAAGCAACGTTGTATTGCGCGAATTGAAACTGGTTCACTCCGAAGTCGAGCTCCGGCGTCCTCCTCTTTGTTCCTCTCTCTGCGCCCCTCAGCGGGAAATGCTACCGGTGGCCGTTCCACCAAGTCGAAACCGCCGCCGTAGATGGGCCACTCTCGTCTCCGGCCTTACTCTCGCGTTCTGCCTCTGGACCCTCGCGTCCTGGCACGGAGCAGCTCAGGCGCGGAGAGCTGCAAGGAGCAAGCAACGCCTGCTGGGCTTCACGGAATCGCGCCAAGTCGACCTCCCCACCGACCTACACGGCCTCAACGTCTCCGAGCTGCTCGCCCACCCTCTCCTCACCTACCCCTCTCCGACCTGCACTCTCACCCCTCTCCACCAAGCGCGTTACGCCCCTCTCCTCCCTTCCTACTGCCCTCCTCGCCGCCAGGAAACCCCTCATACAACCGCCAGGAACGACCTCACCTACCTCGTCGCGCTCAACCTCTTCTCCTCCTCCACCGTCCTCCCCTCCCTCATCCGCGCCCTCGTCCAACTCCTCACCTCTCTCGGACCCGCACGGTTCCACATCTCCATCTACGAGAACGGCAGCACCGATACCACCCCGGCCCAGCTGTACCTTTTCGCCCAAATCCTTCGACAGCTCGGCGCGGGCTTTACGCTCCATAGCGATCCGGCGCGTCCTGCGGGGTTTCCGGATGGCTTGAGGATCGATTCGTTGGCGGAATTGAGGAACCTAGCGTTACGGCCGTTGTTTGATGCGCCGGAGGGGACGTACGACCGCGTTATGTTCGTCAACGACGTGCATTTGTGCGAAACGGAGATGATGGAGATGCTGCTGCAGCACGAGGTGCAGGAGGCGGATATGAGTTGCGGGATGGACTACAAGGAGCTTCGGATTAAGGAGTTCGAATCGCAGGGCTACCCTCTCAACTTCTACGACGTCTGGGTCGCACGGGACATGCTCGGACTGTAACGTTCGCTCCCACTCCTCCCTTCGCACGTACTCACTCCTCTCCGCAGACCTTTCTACAAGATCAACCAACCCGGCGGCGGCTGGGACCTCCCCTCTCTCCCCCTCCCCCATTCTCCTTCCCGTCATCGCGCCCACTCCCTCCTCCCCCTCCAGGTTTACTCCTGCTTCAACGGCCTCACCCTCCTCTCCTCCTCCCTCTTCCTCCCACCCCATTCCCTCCGTTTCCGAGCACAGGATCACGGGGATACGCAGAGCGAATGCTTTCTCCTCTGTCGCGATATCTGGGACGCGTTGACGCCCAGGAACGGGCAGGGGAGGGGAGCGAGGATACAGGTCGTGCCGAGGGCTAGTGTGGGGTATGAAGTGGGGGAGTATGAGAGGGGAAGACAGGATAGGAATACGACGGCGTGGGAGGGTGGCGAGGAAGGGAGGAAGGCGATGGAGAAGAGCGAGATGGTCGACTGGCAGCTGTGGCCGCCGAGGCTCGTCGCGAGTTATCCGTATGGTGCGTTCCTTTACTTTTCATTCGCTGCTGCTTCGTGGAGCTGATTCCTTCTTCGCAGCTCGCTGGGCTGAACAGGTTCGCGTCCCGAGTTTGTTCCTGCGAAGAATACGCCGCTGACGTTCGTGCTTTCTTCGCAGGTCTGGATACCGCCTTTTTGAGCTTGTTAGACGCCGCTGGAACTCAGCAAGGACCAGGGACCTTCGTTGAGCAAAGCTTTTGCGCTCGGGTCTCTCGAGAGAGTTTCGGGAGCGTGGTGCGAGATTCGCTTTTTCGTGTCCTCCCCTCTCCTCTCGTTCTTCTCTGCTCTGCTCTTCGTACCTCTGCTTTTCTACAGCTGTTCCCGCACCGTCAAGAAACGCGGCCGCTTTGACCTCAGCCCGATGAGGGCCTCGAGGCCGAAGCCGAAACGACTCCTCTCCTCCTCAAGTCTTTCTCGATCCCGTCTTGGCTTGCCCAACCGTTTACCAGCCCCGTCCTCATTCACCAGGCGCCAGGCCTCGTCGCTCCCCTCGTCGTCGTCACCTCTTCTCCCGCAGTTGGCCATCGGACAGGAGCGCCTCTTTAGGGTCGGGGAACGGCTCCCGCAGCGGGTAACGACGTGTGGAGAAGCACGGAGACTTTAGCCGTACGTCTTCTCTCCTCTGCCAGCTGCTGTGCTCTGCTGAGCGGTCTGCAGCTTTTGCTCCGGGAGCCCGCCGAGTGAGTGGGGAGGGATACACGCGGAGGGAGGAGGACGGAGCGGGAGCTGATCTGGCGCTCCACTCAGGGCTATGACTTGAGCTTGAAGTCGACACGATAATCCTGCTGAGGACTACACGAGTGCGTTCGCTCATGAAGAAGCTATGCGAGCAGCTGACCTCTCCCCGTCTTCGCAGTGGACGACGCATTTTTCCACGCCCAAGACCGCTTCATCCCCCCGTTCGCGAGGTACGGGACGACCACTCCACTCGAGGGAACGCTACTGGAACGAACTTCGGCGGTTGATTCGCCTTCGCAGGATCCTGGGACGTCCAGGGTCAGGAAGCTACTTCGTCGGAGACCGTCGTTCCTCGGCCGTACTCCACTTCCTTTGCAAGGCTCGTCTTCGAGCTCGACTCGACGAGATACTACATCGATAAGAGGAGGAGGAGTGAGGAGTGAGGAAGAGGGAGGATCTCGCGAGGGGGAAAGACTGGCGAGCGGGACGAGCGGGGACGTCGGGCGGAGAGGTAACAGCTCGATGGACTTCTCTGGGAGAGGGAAGGAGAAGGACGAGAAGGCATGGGTGATAGTTCTGTCAAAGCACCATGTAACCTCCTACGCCACCATGTCCCACTCCCCTCCTCGGGAGCCGTACAAGCCTCTTGCCGCTCCCACCAAGTTCTCCTCCCGAATCCCCTACTCGCCCTTTATTCGACCGGTCAAAGAGCGGATCGACGATTCGGGTCGGTCGACTGCGACGGAAGGCGTCGACGCGCTTGCGAGAGGCTTTCGCTGGGTCGTTCGGAGGACAGGAGACGCTCAAATCGGCGCTGGCGAAGTCAGGTTACAGCGAATTTGAGGGTTCGTCTCCTGAACGGGATCTTGCTAGCGAGGCGGCCCATTCGACGTCGTCGACGGCTCGGTCGTCGAAAGCGAGACCCGCCCTCGTCTCGATCAACTTCGCACCCTCCCTCGCACCTTCCGTCGCACCTCTCAGCCCAGCCACTCCGTGCTTCTCGACCTCGAGCGATTTCAGCAGCTTCTACCTCGTCGCCTCCAGATCGCCGCAGTCGAGCAAAGCGAACGGACATCGCGAGGGGTTGAAGGTGGGGCTCGCTAGCGAGGTGGGCGAGAAGGGACTAGCGAGAGGATTCGTCGGACGGCTCTTTCGCTTCAGGCGCTCGACACCCGCGCTATCATCGCGCGGAGAACATCATTCGACTCCCCCTCCCTTTCTCCCTCTCCCACCTCTTCCTACCACGCCAACCCATCTCGTTCCACCTCTTTTCGTCCAACCTTGTTCCATCGAGCTCGACAACTCCAGCTCGTCCGACGCCGAGGCGACGGCGCTGGAGCGAGCCTATTCCTTGCGGAACCTCAGCTCGAACGATTCCTTGCCGCTGGGATCTTCGAGCCGAACAAGCCCTTCGCACCCCTCGAGGATGCGAACCCGTCGCTGGCGTCGTCTTCGTCGCGAAGGACGAGCGAGGATGGATCCTCGCAAGGCGGACACGCTGTCTCCTCTCCAGCACTTTCGACGACGAGCAACACGTTTGGCGGACCGATCGCTTCGTTTGACGAGCTCAAGAGATCGCTCCCTACCGCGCGGGCGTCGTCGTCGTCGATGAGCCTCCCGAGGATGTCTCGCCCTTCGTCGCAGTACCCCACTCCTCTCAGCCCTCCTCCTCGTCGACCAACACGATCTGGATCACGACCTCCTCCTTTCATCTTTACCATCCCTCCTCCTCAACCTACCACCGCAAGAGCGATGTCGACCCCAACTTCTCGGACGTCTCGCACGGCGCCAATCTCGGCGAAAGCTGCGTTGCTGGACAACTACTCCTTGCTAGGAGCTCCTAGGATGCGGCAATTCGGGCGACACATATCTCGCCAGCACTCTGGGCGGACTTTGGAGCGTCGCCTCGAGCTTCGCACTCTCCGCAACGAGCTTCCTCCCCCACTCCATCCGATTGTTCGTGCAGTACCTCCTCCTCTTCGTCTAATTCCTCTTGATAGTTCTTCCACGAGAGCCAGCCTTGCTCGATATACCCCTCACGTAGATATCTCCCCGCCGATGGACACGCACACTCCCTTCCACCTCGCTACTGCGAGCCGATACTCTCTCCTTGACCCTCATTTCGATAACCATCCCTACTCGTTCATGTTCGTTCACATTTCGCATCAATTATAACCACACACGGTATCAAGCTTCCAAGTCGTCGAGAGGGACACGATTCCGCCTCTTCGTTCCTTCCTCTCCTCGCCCACCGAGCCTCTCGTCGCCGTCCCTCAGCTGAAGAAGCCCTCTCGGTCTTCGATCCGCTATGGAATTCGCTCGTCAGCAGCGACTACAAGAAGCGTCGAAGCGTGACTCACCATCCTCGACCCATGCGAAGCAGCAAGGTAGAGCGCGAAAAGCCTCTTGCACTCCTTATCCTCCGTGAACGGGTACATAGCTCCAAGCTTGTACGCCGCTGCGAAGCCCGAGACGATTCCAATTTCGTGCATATCTGCGGGAGGGGTATGAGCGGCGTAGGAGGGAGGAGAGCTGAGGATCGTACTGAGGATCGTCCAGGCTCCTGCGAAGTGCGTGCGGTTGTGACCGTTGATGAAGAGCATGAAAGGTACGGTACCGCCGTCTGCAGTCGATTGGGTATCAGCACGAGCTGAGAAAGGGGGGAGGGAAAACGTACAGTGCTGCCAGCGATGCGACTGCTGCTTCCACCACTTCTCCAGGATGATCTCCTCCTTCTTGATCTCCCCGATGCTCCAAAGGTCGCGGCTGCCATCGAGGTCGAGGAAGATCGTCTGGAAGACGTGCTTGAACGGCGGTCGCTCTCCTCCTTCTGTTGAAGCGTCGGCTGAAGGATTGGGTTCGGTGGCGACGGCAGGAAGCGAGGACGAGGGGGTTCCGGTACCGCCTGGACCGTACTCGGAGACGCCTTTGAACTGCGGCTGGTAGTGCGTCCTGTAGCGAGAGCGCTCAGCGAGGAGCTTCGCAGGAAGCGCAGCGAGCTACTCACAGATCAAAGCTCATCTCGATCCTTCTATCTTCTTCTTCTTGTAGCTGCGGATATAGTAAAGCGGCTGGAAGTGGTCCTTTGCGAAGGCGAACTGCTTCTGAGCTTCCTCGTCGTTCTCGCGCTTCGACGAGGCGAGAGACTTGTTGTATTCAAGATGGTAGTGCTGGAGCAGTCGTGAGTGAGCCTTTGAAGACGAGTGATTCGATTCCGTACCTTCTTCATGTAGTCCTCGTCTGAATGCGTAATAGTGACGTCCCAAAGATACTGAGAGCGCAGCGTAAGTGCCTGGACGACAGCGAAAGCGAATCAACCTCGCACCTTGACGTTCCCCAACGCCTTCCGCTCAAGCCACGTCGCTCCTTTCCCAAGAAGCTTTACAGCTGCATCGGCATCGCAAGCGAAAATGATCTAGCATCGACGCGTCAGGCGCAGCAAACTGCCAGCGAGAGCCGAACTCACCTCATCAAACACGGCCTCGTGCTCCTCCTTCGGCCCTACGACGAGCTGCCCAAGATCCACCTTCTCGACCTCGCGGAACGCAATCCTGATTTCCTTCGACGAGCGATGCACGGCGGTGATTTCGTGCGCGGTGCGGATTTTGACCGCGCCGGTCGATTCGATGACTTTCGCCCAGGTTTCGTAGAGGAGGGAGAGGCGAGGGAAAGCGCGCATGGAAGGTATTGTGGCGAGGAAGGAGGTCGGAGAGTATTCGAACTGAGGGAGGAGTCAGTGGAAGTCGCTGGGTGCGGAACTCGGTAGCGAGACTTACGAGTCGCATCGAGGGATCTTTGAATACGCGCTCCAGGATTGCGGAGGAGATGAACGGCGTCTGGTTTCCGGTTCCCTGCAAAACGCATTCCAGTTAGCGACCTGCGAACTCTATGCGAGATGTTACGCACGAAGAACAAAGCGACGAGCGGGTAGACGATGATCTCTCCAAAGTCCTTGCGGAATCGGAAGAGCGAGAGCATGTTTTCGACGGAAATGAGAGCAAAGACGGGCTCAAAGGTCGAGATGCTGGAAGTGCGGACGAGATCGTCAGCTTCGTTGCGCGAGAGATTGCGGAGGGGAGTTCTCACATGTTAAGAACGCGACCGAATCGCTTGATGTCGGCTGAGAATCTGTAGTGGAGCGTTAGCGAGTCTTCGGCAGCGAGAACGAAAGGACGCACTGGTCGATAACCTCGGACGGAAACACATTCGACCAGAACTCGTCCTCGCCTTTGCCAAAGCTGCACTGCATTCCGACCTCTGTACTCGCAAATCCGAGTCGCTCAAACAACTTGAAGAGATTGTAAAGGACGGGAGATGCTCCTGCTCCTGGTGTCAGTCCAAGGGACGGCGATCGAGAGGAGCAGTAACGGCGCTGCGCAGGATCGTACCTTGCACGCCGTCGTTGATATAAGCAGCTCCGTACTTCTCGGCGTCGATCTCAGTGCTCGTCGCCATCCCTCCCGTATAAGTGCTTCGCTCGAAGAGGGTCACGTCGAACAGTTCGGGAGAGAGGGAGAGGGCGTAGGCAGCGCTCATGCCAGCCGATCCAGCTCCTACGACCGCGACGCGCTTCTTCTGTTGTTTGATAGGTGGCATCCGAGAGCAGTGAGGGGAGTGATTGGTAGAAAGGAGAGAGAGGGTGCTCGATCCGCCGTCGAAGTCGATCGACGATTTTGAGGCCCGTGCCCATCTCGTCCCATCCCCGCTGGATATTTATCGCAAGGTGACTGCCTCGGAGAGCTGAGGACGTCCAACTCTCAAAAGCGAGTCAACACGGCGAGAGCTGATCAACAGCTGCAAACCCCTCGTATTCCTCACTACGACCTCTTGCCTAATCCCAGGGCCCTCGCCACCCTCCCTCCCGAGGTCCCACTCTCATTACTCCCACTCCTCCCTCTCACAGGTCCCTCATCGACGATATTCGTCCCCACAGCACTCATCCTCCTCTCCTCCTTCTCCGTCATCGGCATCGCAGGAGGTGGTTTAGACGAATTGCGCGGAGGAGGAGGGGGCGTCGGACTGGGTGGATTGGTGGGTCGGAGAGATGTGGGAGCGGGGAGAGGTGGTAGAGGGTCGAGAGAGGGAGCGGAGAGGTTGGAGCCTGATCTTGAGCGGGAGGTGAGCGCCGCCGATGAAGTTGAGAGGAGGGAGTTGTTCGATTCGCTCCTCGTGCGCGTCGCTAGAAGAACAGGAGGAGGGGGATCGGATTGGGCGGTGCTGAAAGAGGTTGCTCGACTGAAAGGGCTGTAGGAGCCGGGATTGGAGGAGGCGCCGAAGGACTGCGAGCGAGGGGGAAGGCCGATAGATCCGCCTTGGACGGTGCGGAAGGTCTCGATGGCGCCTTGATCGCGGAGAGAGATCTTGCGTATACTCTCTAACGCGGGGCTGGCGGGAGGGGCGGCGGAGAGGTTGGAGGAGGAGGATCCGGAGCGGCCGATGCGCTTAAGGTTGAGCGGGGAGAGTGAGGCGGTCGTGCGGGGGAGAGTACCGGCTGGAGGAGGGGTGGCGGGGGCTGTGGAGGCGGCGGCGAGGGCGAGGAGAGAGTTGGAAGGGGAGATTTGGCTGCTCGACGACTTGTTGCGAAGTGGAGGGAGTGGGAGGGTCTGAGAGGGGCCTGCGACGGCGTTGAATGCGAAGCCTAATCCGACGTTCGCGGAGTCGTTGTCGGCGTTCGGTGGTGGAGGATTGCTGAACGAGTCGCGACGGGGTTTGGGAGAGCCGTCGAGGTGAGGCGTCTTGGATGCCTTGCGATTCCGAGTGCGTTTCGAATACTCGAAATAAGCTCGGGCGTACTGCACAAAGCACACGTCAGTACTTCATTGAGAGTAAACCAAGCAGTAGCTCCTACCTCCTCCAGCGCCTTCATACCCTCGAAGCTGCCGAGAAGAGCAAAGATCAGCGAACCGTTTCGACGCGCGGCGGGAAAGCGGACGAACGAGAACGAGTACTCTGCCGCTGTAAATCCCTCGTTATTCTTCGCGCCAACTTGGCAACCGAGCTCGATGAGCAGCTTGACCACCTGCGAGCGAAGTGAGTCCTTGCTCCTTCAAGCAGCAGCTCCGACACACGGGCAGCTTTCCCCAACTCGACCTGCAAAATAACGTGCCGTTAGCTAGATTTATACGCACAATCGCGGTACTCACGCCCAGTGCAGAGGGGTGTTGCCCTGGAGGTCAGGCGCGTTGATATCGGCTCCATAATCCGCAAGCAGCTGAATGCAGTCCTCCTCTCCCTTCATCGCCGCAACATGAAGCGGAGTCGCTCCTTGTGAGTTGACCCAGTCCAGCACGAATCTGAGTCGGTTGGCAAGGTCGGCGAGGGTGAGAAGGGTCGGAGAGTGCGAATGAACAGAGCGGGGAGAACGGGGACGACGGTCAGCGGAGGTCGCGGGATAGCTAGGTACGGAAGCTGCGTACGAATAGTGCGAGAGGTAGAGCTCCATGATTCCAACGTATCCCTCGGCGGCAGCAACGTGGAGGAGCGTATCTCCCGTGGCGTCCTGTCCCAGGCATCAGCTCTCCGGCCTCATCCAGCATCCAAGCGCACGCACCCGACTAATCTCCCCCTCCTCGTGTCCCTCATCAATCAACCACTCCACCACGTCCAGCCGTCCACTCGCCGCTGCTCGAACAAGGGAGGTCTGCCGCGTCGACGGATCCGTGTTACGAAGGTCCTGCGCGTGAAGCTTGCCAGCGAGTCGGATCAGGTGCGGGAGAGATACAGTGGCGATAGCTTCTCTGAACCGCTGAGCTGGCGGCGTGCGGAGCATCTGAGCGCTCTTGGCGGCCTGCGCGTCGAGGCGACTTCGGAGTCGTTGCTGAGTTGGCGGCGAATTGCGAGGGGCTGGGGTCCGGTTCTCAGGAGGGACGGCGTGTAGCTCAGCAAGCGGCTGTAGCTGGCAGCTGGGAGAGAGCGCTCGAGGCGATCTCGTGCGCCGGCGCTTGTCTCAACTTGCGCTTCTTCCTCCTCCCCTCGTACGTTCTCCCAAGTCCTGCGACCACCACCAGCCGTCGGCGGCCATCCCTCTCCTCCCTCCCACCCAGCCGACGCCCCCTTCGTCCCCTCGAACGACACCGCGATGACGTCCAGGGAATCGCCCTATCCTCAGGCAGGATACGTCGCTCCTGCAGAGCCTTACGCGGAGCCGGAGCACTCGTACCAGATGAAACCGACTCCTCAGTACGCGCCGCCACCCCAGCCGCCGCATCAGCAGCAGTATCACCAGCAGTGACCTCCTGCAGCAGCAGGAATATCAACAGCAGGGATATCATCAGCAGCAGCAGCAGCAGCAGCAGTGGGCGCCTCAGCCCAACAACGGGGGTGGAGGTTGGCCGCAGCAGCAGTTCTCTGGGGACTACGGCTCCAAGGCGCAGAAGCTTGACGTGATGAAGCCCAAGTACGTTCCTCCTCAGACCCAATCTCGCACGAGCTGCCGAGTTGACTTTCTCAGATGGAACGATGTGTGGTGTGCGGTGCTGTTCCTCGCCCAGTTCTTTGCATTCGTGGCCATCTCGGTCATCTCCCTCCGTGCGCTCGGAGCAAGCAGTGACGGAGGAGCGCTGGGAGAGACTGGCACGAGCCTCACACTCAACGCGTGCGTCCCTGTTCGAGATGAGGATCATCGAGGGAGGAAGCTGACCTTGGAAAGGACCACAGCTCTACGGCCTACCTCCTCGCCATTATCTCAGGCACCGGATTGATCCTGGCTATTGGGATGCTGGCCCTCGTGAAGGCCTTCACGACCGTGATTCTCGAGATTAGTCTGCTCCTGTCCGTGCTCCTGTCCGTGCTGCTATCCGTGTATCTCTGGTATGTGCAGTATTGGTCGGGCGCCATCATCTTTACTCTGGTGAGCTCCCATCTTTCTAGCTTTCGCGAATCGCACTGACTCTCGCCCTCCAGTTCGCCGTGTTCGCTGTCATCGTGCGTCCCGTCGCCCCTCTTTTCCCGCGTATGCTTACTGTCGGTGCAGTCCTACTTCCCGATGCGAAAGAGGTGACCCATTCCGGAGTCTCGTTCGAGCTCGCTCCCTAACCCCATCTTCAGGATTCCGCTCTCAAAGCAGCTCCTCCTCCTGGTCCTCAAGATCGCCAAAGCCTACCCTTCCGTCTACGTTATCGCCCTCGCAGGAGCCCTCCTCCAGACCGTTTACAGCGTCTACTGGAGCTTCACCGTTCGTCACCTCCTCCTTCCCTTGTCCTTCCCTAACGCAATCTCTGCAGGCCGTCGCTATCTACCAGAAGTGGAGTCCAAGTGGCGAAGGAGCCGACACTTCTGGAGGGACCGCCTCTTCAGGAGCGTTGATCGGAATCATGGTCTTCGCGGTCTTTTCCTTCTACTGGACCTCTCGTGCGTTCTCCGTCCACCTCCATGCATCGCTAACATCCTCCTGGTCCAGAGTTCATCATCAATTGGTTCCTCGTGACGGAGGCAGGTATATTTGGAACGTATTGCGAGTCGCGTCGACACCCCACCTTCGCTCGCTGCTGACGATCTCCTCGACAGACTTCGAAGGTCCGACCGGCAAGCCTGTCGCCTGGGGTGCTTTCAAGAGGGCTTCTACGTACTCGATGGGCTCCATCGCGTTCGGCAGCCTGATCGTCGCGATCCTGGACCTCCTCCGCGCGTCACTTCGAGTTCTCCAGCAGTACGCCGCGGGCGAGGGAAGCACGAGTGGCACGGCTATCGCGTGCTGTGCGCAATGCTGCGTCGGTTGCGTTGCGAGCCTCGTGCGGTACTTCAATCGCTACGCAAGCAAGTTACTCTCTCTCGCTAACGAGCAGCATGAAGCTAACGTACCGCCGCAGTGATCGAGATTGCGTTGTACGGCAAGCCCTACATCCAGGCTTCCAAGGACACCTGGAACCTGTTCAAGGTGCGTGCATCCTGCTCCTCGAGCGAGCTTCACCGCTGACCCTCGTTCGTCGCAGGACCGAGGAATCGACGCGCTGGTCAACGACTGCCTCGTCAACAACGTCTGGACTTGTAAGCTTCTCGCTTCACCCTCTCGGATATCACTGAAGACTCGCTTGCAGGGCTGAGCTACGCCGTCGGAGCACTTTGCTCCGCGTTCGCTTTCATCTACGTGCGTCGTTCCCCGCGCCTCCCGTCGTGACCGTACTGATAGACCCTCGCTCAGCTCAAGGTTACGGATCCCAGCTACGTGAGTTGTCGCTCGCGAAGACCTTCGACTCCGCACTGACGACGAGCGCTCCTCAGATCCAGGACAGCGGCTCGCTCAAGGCCGTCGTGATGGGATATGCCTTCCTCATCGGCTTCTTCATCTCCCACACGCTCGGTTACTCCGCCCTCTCCTCCGGTACGTCGCTTCGCTTCCTACGCTGGAGAACGGAGCTGACGACCTCATCGATCAGGCGTCTCGACCATCTTTGTCGGACTCGCAGAGGATCCCGACGCGCTTGCGGAGCGTGATCCGGCTCTGTTTGAGCTCATTCGTCGCGCATACCCCAAGGTCACCACGAGCGTTTGAGGGGGACGAACGGGATCCTCGTTATGGTACTCTTTAATCACCGTACAAGCTGCGCTGCAAATACGAGTAGCATTCTTGCGAGTGGAGCAAGCTCCCGACGAGCTCTCAGCTGGTCGGTAATCAAGGGACTGTATGGCAAAAGTAGTACAAACGATAACCAGCACGATCCCTCGCGATATCTGCCCTCTCTGCCCTATATCCCTCCCTGCCCTATATCCCTCCTCACACCCCGCTCTACCACGCCTCGGCAGCCTCAGCGGCCTTGGGAGCCACCCAGCGTTCACCTTGCCGCTCCGCTGCGGCCGCCTGCTCCTCTGCGTCGTGCAGCTTCCTGTGGCGCTTGAGGTTGGACAAGATGGCGAAGGCTCGGGTGCAGACAGGGCAGATGTGCGCTGCGAGGAAGAGTTAGTGCCTGATGGAGGGAGGGGAGGGGAGAAGGAAGGCGTACGTTTCTCCTCCGTGTGCGTGAGCTGCGGGAGGGGAAGTCAGTGCGGGGTTCGAGGCAAGGAGGAGAGAGCCAACGCACCATGTGAATCTTGAGCGCCGACGGTCTCGCAAAGCTCCTCGGTTCCTCGACGCACAACTCGCACGCGTACCTCCTCAACGCGAGATCCCTCGGCGGCTGCCCATTCCTCCTCCTCTGTTTCCTAGGCTGTTTCTCCCTTCCTCCTCCCATACTCCCACTCTCGCTCCCTCCCGTCCCATAATCGTACCCCTCCTGCACCCGCTGCTCAGTGTAGCTCCCACGCGACTGTCCCCCGTTCGATCCCTCCGAAGTTCGGTACACCTGCTCCCCCGACGCAGCATGCGACGCGGCGCGCGAGATCGCCTGCAAAGATCCCATCGACGACCCAGCCCAGTGCTGAGCTCCTCCGTCCTGCGGTCCTCCTTGCCGCGGAAGAGGGTCCCAAGCCTGCTGCGGACCGTTCGAGATGGGTCCGGCGTTCCACGACTGGGAAGAGACGTGCGAGGACGAATGGGACCACTGCCACTTGCTCTCGCCTTCCCTGTGTTCCTCCCGCCCCGCTTGCTCATCCGAGTGACCGTGATTCGCAATGATGGCCCAATCGGCAGGGAGGGCTCGAGAGGGGGCAGAGTGGTGGGGAGGAAGATGGTGCTGGGGGCGTCTGTCGTCGAGGGCCTGGATCTGGAGAGGGTGGAGGGCGAATGGCGGGAGGGCGGAGGAAAACGTTGGGGGAGGCAGGGAGGAGAGGTGGGAGGAGAGTGGAGGGAGGGAGTTGAGTTGAGGGAGGGAGGAGCTGGTCGGGGTGTAGGGGGCGAACGAGGGGCGGGCGTAGCGAGGTGGCTCGGCGTAGGCGTGGGCGAGGTGGTGGCTCGATGGGGCGGGATAGTCGGACAAGGTGCGCGTCGGCTCTGGCAAGGCGTACCCTCGACCGTTCGACTCCCAGTCGTAGCTGGCCGTTTGTTGCTGGTACGAGTAGGCCGGGTACGTCGGCGGCGCCTGGCACGGTGGGAACGCTGGCGGAGCCCACGCCTGGTCGCCGCCGTGGTCTCGTCGCGAGTCCTTCTCCAGCGGGGGTGATGGGGACCTACACCTGTCCTCCTGGAGATCGGCGGGCGCTCCTTCGTCCTGGCGGTCGCGTCCTGCGTCCAACGAGTAGTGGTAGTCGTTGGGAGCAGCCATCGGTGGTAAGCTGAATTTGCGGCGGTGCAAGAGCGAGGTGCTTGAGGTCGAACGAGATCAGGGAGGGTAGTGGTTGGAGGCGAAGCTGTGGGCAGTCCACCCTCTTGAGGTACAACTCTTGCTCGAAACAAGGGAGCGTCGCTTTGCTGGGCCCAGTTTTCCCGAAGTACCCCCCACTGTGATTCGTATACGTGGTTCTCTCCATCGAGATCGACAGGATCGTCGTAGGATATCGAAGCAGGCAATTCAACGTAGAGGGGAATCGCAGGGCCCTCACCTGCTCTCCCTCCGGGCCTGGAAGCTTGAGCTCTTGTACTGCTCTTCTGCTGCACCTCCGGGCCACCTACCACGAGCAGCGGCGTACGAGGAAACGAGTGTCAAGACCCAAGACACGCTAAACAGGGCAAGACACCCACCGCGTGCCCTTGGATTCGCTCGCGAGCGTGGGCACTTCATCTTCTTTTTCTTCCCTTTCCAGATGCGGGCTCCGACTTGGACCCACCGTACACTACTCTGCGCGTTGCTAGCTTCAGGCTGCGTGAGGGCCAACACCGAGACTCTCTCCTTCAGCGCGGGACGGCACGTCGCCTCTTCAACCGGCAATGATCCTCGCCTGTGAGCTGCAGAGGGAGCAACTCCCCCCGGAGGACGAGGGTCGCTGATTACTTTGACGTGCAGAGTCGAGCCTCCACGGGGCGCAGCTCTGTTCGATATCGAGCTGCGTACGCTCCCAGTCGAGCAACTCCACTTTCTCGCCGTCGACGCCCTCCAGAAAGCTTCTGGAACACTATGGGACGAGCAGGAGCAAGATTTCGGTACCGGGGCGTGGACTGTGCGGTTGTGCTGGCCAGCGTCGGTGGGTCATCCCCGTTCCCCTTTCCAGCGAAGGAAGCCGGACTGACACTTTTTCCACAGTCTCCCGCCGACTTTGGCCTCTCCCTACTCTCCTCTTCCGCCCCTCGGGATCCGCCTGAACTCGTCGTCACGGCGCACAATCCGCGCGTCCCCAATCCCTCGACCGCACAAGGTCCCCCGCACGTCGCCTACACTCTCCTCGTCGAACCCGTTCATCTCGGGATCCCAGCGTCCTGCATTCCGCTCGTTGGAGTTCTGGTCGCTGTGCTGTTGACGCTGTGGGGATTACGCATACCCGGGAGAGTGGCGGACGCGCTGGAGATGATCTCGGGATCGGAGGTTGGCGACGGCGTCCATTGAAGGCTTGAAGGCTGGGAAGCCGCAGGGAGGTTGTTGTAACGAAGACGAGCTGGACGTCGTTCCTGTTGCTTGTTGACCTCCTGCTCTGCTCGGACTGGCTGCCCAGTGCCAGACGATTCGCCCGCGAGGGTTCCTGGATTCTGAGGCTGCTGCTCTCGCTGAGTTTGCTGTAGCCCTGCTCGTTGCTCGACCTTTCTTCGCTCCTTCCGAAGTCCTGACTTCACCCCATCTTTTCCGGGTCCAAAGCCTCCCGTGCGAAGCCAGGCTTGAGCACCTTCGCAGCGTTCACCGACCTCGTTCGTCTCGGTACTTTCTACTGCTCCTTCTCCCTTTCGCCTATCGATTAGATCTCTCTCTACTGAACCCTACTTTCCTCCAATCTACTGAGAGAGGTCGCGAGAGAAGCAGCAAGAGAATAAGAGCCTATTCAAAGAACTCCGACCTGGGCTGGTGAGCTTGCGCGGCGCTCCCGGTCTCCCTCCCAGCTCCCTCCTCCACAGCCGCACACCCTCCCCTCCGCTCACCCTCCTCCACCTCCATACCCTCGCACCTCCCTCTCAGTCCTCGCCATGGTCCACCTCGTCACCCCTTCCTCCTCGAGCAAGCACTGACGCGTAACCTCTCCCCAGTCCTCAATCGGAACAGGCTACGACCTCTCCGCCTCTACCTACTCCCCTGACGGCCGAATCTTCCAAGTACGTCCTCCTCTCTCCCACTCCCTCTCGCATCACTGATGAGGAGCACAGGTCGAGTATGCCAATAAGGCGGTTGAGAACTCGGGAACGGCGATTGGGCTTAGGGTCATGGATGGCGTTGTACTCGCGGTTGAGAAGCTTGTGCAGAGCAAGCTTCTTGTGCCGGGGGCGAACAAGAGGATCGCGAGTGTGGATCTTCAGGCGGGCGTCGTGAGTCGTCTCTCCTCTCTTCGGTGGAGCGTGGTTGGGCAGCAGGGCAGGGCTGTAGGCACTAGGAGGTATCGGAACGTGCTAGCTCTCACTGTAGCTGCGTGTGGAGCAGCCAGACTTGAGGCTTGAGGAACGGCATCGCTGACACCCCTCGTCTCCCCCTAGGCAACAGCAGGACTCCTCGCCGACGGTCGTCACCTCGCCAACCGCGCTCGTGACGAATGCGAGAGCTACCGAGACAACTACCACGTCTCGATCCCCACCAAGGTCCCTCTCCCCCTTCCCCTCCCCAAGCGCCCACTGACGAAGAGGAGCGCAGATCCTCGCCGAACGACTCGCGATGTACTTCCAGGCGTATACGCTGTACTCGTCTGTTCGTCCTTTTGGACTTAGTGCGATTGTAGCGGGGTGGGATAGTCATCCCGACGGGGAGAAGAAGGCCGATGGAGTTCCGGCGCTCTACTGCGTTGAGCCGAGCGGTGTTCACTGGGTGCGTTCCCTCCTTTTGTGTGGGATGGGGTGGAGCTGATGCGTTTGGGAGTGAAGGGGTACAGGGGATGCGCGATTGGGAAGGGACGTCAGCTCGCTAGGACGGAGATTGAGAAGCTCAAGTTGGAGGAGATGACAGCCGAAGAAGCGCTCATCGAGGCTGCCCGAATGTCCGTTCCCTCTTCTCTCCATCCTCGTACGGTGCTCACGCGCAGAGCAGTATTCACCAGGTGCACGACGAGGCCAAGGACAAGGACTTTGAGCTCGAACTCTCGTGGATCTCTCCCGCTTCCGGGTGGAAGCATGCGCCCGTGCCAAAGGCGATTGCGGAGGAGGCGAAGAGGAAGGCCAAGGAGATTTTGGACGCGGCGAACGAGATGGAGGAGTAGCGAGTTTGGGATTGGAACGAATCGAATGAGAGTTGATGCTGTGTTTCGCTTGATACGTTTTGCGGAGAGGATAGCTGGAGCTGCTGAGAGCTGTGGTTGGAAGGGGTTGCGGCGGCTTTGAGCGTGTGCGAGCGGGGAATCATAAGATTCGACGGTGCGGAAGGTCTTTTCGCGAGCAGGCGGGGGAGCAGGGCAACCGAAGCAGGAACGCGAGCGGCGGGACGCCCTCGACAGCACGGTTGATGGGTGATGCCTCGTTACTTTTGTGATTCCTTCCCTTCGTAGATACACGCTCTGTTCCAGGTTCGGGATCGAGGAGCCGGATCTTGACTGTCGACCTTCCCCAGTCGACCTTCCCCAGCGTCCGTCCCCTCCTCCTCCCTCCTGCATTCCTTCCTCCCTCCTCCCACCCCAGCGCTCCTCCATTTCTCTCCCACTCCCATCGTAACTCCTCCCCTCCCCCGCCCTCCGAAGCGTGCAACCCGAGCCACGCTCTTACATCCCTCCAATCCCTCCTCCCGCCTTCTGCGCATTCTGCAACCGATCCTGAACCTTCTCATTGACCGCAAAGTACTTTGCCACGCATCTGCCCACCCCAGTCAGCCCTCCCTCTCTCCCTCCTCAAAGAAAACCGAACTAACCGATCGACGCAAACTCCCTCACCCTTGTTCAACTCTGGCTCCGCGTAACGGGTACTGATGCACTTGGCATGACAGCTCGAGACGATACGGTTGAACAAGTCTGAGACGGCTTCGAGTTCCATGGCTGCTTCGGCGAGACGAGCTTGGTCGGGGGCGCCGGAGGAGGAGGGGCGGGATTGGGAACCGAAGTAGGAGGACATGGCTGGTGGCTGACCGGGGGGGTCAGCTGGGGAGAGGGACGAGGGGAGGGAGCTCTTACGAGGTGGGTAGCGGTGGTTGGTGTGAGGAGCGAAAGGTCGGGAGGAAGACGGGCTTGGGCTTGGAGAGCGCACGGGCCACACTGCGATGGATTCTCGCTGGCCGAGTCGCTCTTCCTCAGTCGTTTCTCGCTCTGATTACACGACTTTGTGCGTGCGAAAACTGTTTACAGAATATACGACAACCCGCTGTACAACTCCCGCTAAACCTTCAACCCCCTCAACCCCCTCACCCCCTCCTCCAGCACCTCCTTCTCCAACGACGGCACCCTAACCAACTCAACCGCCACCGTCCCCCTCAACCCCAACACCCTCTCCATCCTCCCCAACCCCAGCTCAAAGTAGTCCTGCCTGAGCGTGAAAGTGAGGCGGAAGAAACCAGGCGTAGGGTGCGAGTACGCTGATCCCCTCGCCTGTGAATCCATCAGTAAGGAATACCTAGGAAAATGGAGACGGGACGAACGACGTTGACGCCCCCTTCAGCGAACTTCCTCCCTAGCTCTTCCTCCCTCTCCACCTCGCTCTCCAGCGCCTTGTCCTCCGCGTCCTTCGTCGGCAACCAAGCCCTCAAATCGATCCAGATGAAGTGCCCTGCGTTTGAAGGGCGAAAAGGGATTTGGTGCACGGTGAGGAATTGAGTGGCGCGGGTGTAGGAGGATGCGAGGCGAGATTTGTTTAGTGCGATGTAAGTGGGCAGACCGTGCGGGTCGAGGAGGAGACCGGACCAGAGTGCGTCCTATGTGGGGTGGAGTTAGTGTGGGCTCTGGAAGAGGAGGAGGAAGGAGGAGGGAGGAGGAGAGGAAGGGAGGGACGAACGGCGGGAGAGGAGATCTTCATGAGGAGGCAGGCGGATTCCATAGCCGTGTGAAGTTCAGGGTTCGCTTGCGAGATGAGAGCCTGCGCAAATCGTTCGTCGTCAGCGAGGAGCGAAGGAGGAAGCGAGAGGAAGCTACGCACGCCGATACGAAGACCGTTCGCGCCCCAGTCCTTCGAGGCGCCGTAGATGCAGTGAATGCGGGCAGGGTTGCAGCCTGCGTCGGCGGGGTCGAGAGAGAGGATCGAGACGAAGGGCTGGAGGTTGACGATGCCTGGTGCGAGCGAGGTTAGTTGCCCGCTTCGGGCGCGAGAACGAGGGACAAACTGGGAGTCTCGAACGTCGACAGCGCGTCTGGAGGATGCGCGTCGTCAGCGCCAGCTCAACGCCCGCTCAGAAAGGACTCACAAATCTCATCGACGATAAGGTGGAGGTCACGCTTCTCCGCGAAGCGGCAATACGCCAACAGCACATCCTTCGTATAGCAGAACCCCAGCGGGTTATGCGGGTTACAAAGCATCACCGCTCGGATCCTCACGCCGCTAGCATTGCTCTCCACCAGCACACGCTCATACGCCTCGAGCGCACTCTCGCTCGCCTCCTCGCCCGCGGGAAGCTCGACGCCAACGGGGTGGACACCATCGCGGCATTCAAAGGAGGCGCCGAAACCGTTATCTGCGTTCCGAGTGGGTTAGTGAGGGTTGAGGTGAAGGAGGAGGGAGGGACGAACAAAAGGGGCGGGAGACGAGGATGCCGTCCCCTGCGTCGGCGAGGCACGAGACGAGGAGATCGATAACGGAGCCGCAACCGGATCCTGTGAACGTTCGGGAGTTCAGTACAGTCACTGATGAGGGAGGGGGGAAGGTCGTACCAGCGATAACGTGTTCGCGGAGAACGGGGAGCCTCGAATTAAAATAGGTCGAAAAGAGGTGTCGCAGCGCCGCAAAGAGCCTCAGAGATCCTCCCAGCGCACTGCCGTACGTGAAATCCGAGTACTCGAGGCGGAAGTTGCGTTGGAAGTAGGCGATAAGCCAGTCGGTCATGAGGGACTGCGCGAAGGCTGACGTGTCAGATGACTCGAGCAGGCGCGACGAGGAGCCGCTGAGAGAGAGGGAACGCACGTTCTCTGCTACGCCGAGGTTGATGAGGCCTCCTGGAGAGGAGGGGGAGTACTGGCACTCGAACAGCGCACAGCGGAGGAGAGGAGGTCGGACGAGGGCGCGCATCCCGCGAGTGCTGAGGGATGGCGTTGGGGCGGACGTGAGGGCGGTGGAGTGGTCGTTCATGGTTGATGGTTGAGTGCTGTTGTCGCCGTTGAGCACGCGGGCGTTGAGTAGGAGGGAGAAAGGAGTCAGGCTGCGGGAGCCCGTCCTCAGCAGTTCGCTCGTGCGCGAGCTAGGCGCCTGTGGTTCTAATCCCGACCTTCTTTTGAGCAAGTTGGCGAGGAAGCGATGGAGGAAGGAAGCAGGGAGATAGAGAGAAGGATTCAAGAAAGCAAAGTAAACAAATGAGCGACGTTGAGAGTTCCGAGAGAAGCAGCGTCGACGAGCAGGTTCACGGGTAAGTAGTGTCCTGAGCAAATTCCTGTCGTTGGCGAAGTGTGCTGCTCGTCGAGGGTTGAGGTAGGTGAAGAGGGGAGACTCGAGACGCAGCGCTGTCGGAGGTGAGATTGGCGCCTTGCAAGAGAGCGTCAAAGGGCAGTTCAGCGTCGTCGAGGAGCTGAAGCAGGGTGGCTTGGTGAGAGTTGCCCCAAGGAGGGCTGAGAGTGGGCGAGCGCCTCCACACGAGGTCACCAGGAGGGGCAGCACCGCAGTCGTCTCCCGCTGTCCTCTCCGTAACTGCAAATCTCGAGTCGATTCCCTTGCGAAATGGCGCCATCGAACAGTAGCAGCGAGACATTCAGTAGTAGTTTGCCTGGATTTGAAATGGTGACGTATCACCGGGGAATTCAATCTCGCTGGCTCGCCCGCGCTCAAGCGCTTAAGTTACAGTTCCAGTTTTTCCTTACTAGTCCAGTTTAACTGCTTCCATTCCACCTTCCACCAACTCTCCTTGAAGCAACCTCCGCAAGCTCGTTCAACCTCCTCAAGCTCAGACTGCCCCGAACCAACTCCTCCACCAAGTCTCCTTCGACTTCGCCGCCAAGAGCCACTCTCCACGCGCTGAATCACCGCCCTCTTCCTCCTCCCCCCCACATCTCACCATGTTCGAATCACCGCAATCCCCCTCTATCCTCAACAACAACCCCTCCTCCTTCTTCCCGCACCTCAACGCCCGTCCGACCCCTAACTCCTCCCGCTGTTCCTTCACCACCCCCTCCTCCCTCCCACCGCCGCCTCCCGCGCCGAGCGGGAAGCCCGACTCAGCCGACCCGATCCCAGGTTCCCTCCTCGCTCGCCGCAAGTCCTCCGCCGGTGCACAGGGGAACGCTCGTCCCGATTTCGGAAATTTCGTGCTGGCGGACATGCCGGTGGCGGGGAGAGGGGTGATTGAGGAGGTTATACCGGCTGGGATCTTGGGGAGCCCGAAGAGTGATCCTGAGACGCCGGAGAGGGGCGTTTTAGGGGCGCTCAAGGCGAATGAGAGGAGGCCGACACCGTATCCTGAGAAGGCTTCGTTCATGGATGATGAGGATGAGGAGGAGGACGACGTCGAGGATGAGGCCAAGGGGGAGACTAAGCCCTAAGGAACTTTGCTTCCAGGCGTAGGAGCGAGCGTGAGTTCGTTCGTACGAGCGAGGAGGGAGGGAAGCTGACGCTCCGTTCGTTCCTCAGAGCGCTCGGTCTTCGCCACCACCCGTACATAGCTGTCCATAGCTTTCCGCACGCATTGCCATCGTGCACATCCTTACCCCTACCATATCCACTATTCCTCCAGCACCCCCTCTTGTACATTCGTCGTTGCTGCCGAATTCAACCCCTTCGTGCGCTCTTCTCGGGTCGAGGTTCTGGAGAACGGGAGAGCGGCAGATGGAGCGGAGCGAGCGCAGAAGACGAGCCTGCAGCGGGAAGCAGTGAGGAGATGGCAAGCAGAGAAAGCCCCTCGAACGACTCCGTCGACGCATCCCCACCTCTTCTATTTCGCATCCACCGTCTCCCCACAACTCGGGCACTTCCTCAGCTCCGGATGTGACATCCAATCCTGCACCGTCCACTCCATCAGCACCTTCCCACCCAGCCGTATTGCGGAGAACGCACGTCGATCAGCGGCTTAAGTTGCGTCCCCAAATCATGGCAGAAGAACCCCACTTCCCGCAACACGAACG
This sequence comes from Glaciozyma antarctica PI12, assembly GCA_002917775.1. Lineage (NCBI taxonomy): Eukaryota > Fungi > Basidiomycota > Microbotryomycetes > Kriegeriales > Camptobasidiaceae > Glaciozyma > Glaciozyma antarctica. The sequence goes on along the minus strand of KZ627150.1, from coordinate 440,234 downwards.
GCGTCTCGTGCGCCTCCGAATAGCAGTACCACCTCAGTCGATCTGCACCCATCAGCCTCGCCACCGCCCGAGAGAAGGAAGGACGCACCGACGGTCCCCTTCGGCCTAACGCGCTCAATCACAATCCCCACCGTGTCCTCAAACCGACAAGGGTTATGTGGCGTATTCGCTACTGCTATCAGCTCCCTTTCCCTCGCTCGGCAAGCGACGCACCAGGCAGCAAGAACATCTCCCCCTCCCCAATCACGACATCCTTGAACTCCCCTCCCGTAACATCGTACGCCATCAACCCTCCCGTAGTCGGTACCCTCTCCCCGCTAAAGCTCGTCGAGTCGAGGATCTTGAGCGTCATACTCCCCTTGACTTGGTAGAACCACTCCTCCGTCTCATTGAGGTGGTAATCTGCGTCTCGCGTATCAGCTTCCGGCTCCTTCCCTGCGAGCGAGCGGGCGCACCTTTGCGAGAGTTAGGACCGCCGACTACCATGACTGTGAAATCTCCGCCGTCGTACCTGCGCGCGAGGGTGAGCGGGGACAGGGAGGGGGAGGGGGGACGCGCACAGGCAGAAGTTGTTGACGGGGGGCTTGAGGCGGTCGCTGTTCTCGGCGAGCCATTTGGGGAAATTGAGTGGTGGGAGCATGCTGGGCTTTGAGGAGGTGGGAGGGGGGAGAGGAAGATAGGAGAGATCGGCTTCGGACTTGCGAATCTGAGATCGACCGAGACGCAACTGGGTGGTGTTTTGATTCTCTCAGACGTCGCTCTTTGGACCTCTCGCAGGCGAAGAGAAACAGAAGACGAGACACGTTCTCAATTACCTCTCTGAGAAATCCTTCAAGCCCCCGTGACAGCTCCTTGAGAGGCTGCTCCAACCCACCCTCCTTCGCACCCTCCCTCTCGGCGACCGGAGCGAGGCTGCGCACGCCTCAGCAACGTCCAACACCGCCCTCCAAAAGAGCACTAGTCAGGCCCGAAGCTCCACTCTTCGAAGTGATTTGAACCTGGCTCGTCCAACATCGTCAGTCGCAGCTCAGAGCGAAGGAGAAGGAAGAATCCCAACTCACTCTTCCGGAATCCAAACCTCCTCCGAATCCTCCAAATCCATCACCAGTGCGAAAGTGACGCCCTGAGCAGTGCACGACCTTCGCAGCTTCTCGAGCGCCTCCTCCTCATCCTTCCGCGCCCTCACGACGACCTTCGAAATCTCCCTCGCAAACCGCGGTCGTCGATTCCTCACTACGCGCTCCAAAAGCGGCAGCGGAGCTCCTCCGCCCGTCGAAGATCGGTCGACGAACGACCGGAGCGGGGTTTCGAGATTGCTGAAAACCCTGACGTCCACCGGGCACGATGCCTTGATCGTGAGATCTTGTAAGGAGGGACAATGCATGACGAACGCCTCGACCGTCCCTGGGATTCGAGTCGACAGCGAGAGCTTCGTCACGCGTAGGACGACGTATCGCACGGGGTTTATAATCCTCGGCGAGTCGTTCCATTCGAGGGCGAGGTGGCGGAGGGATTCGGCGTGAGAGGTCGTGCGGAGGAGCCAGTGGAAATGCCGGGGTTCGAGGCGGGGAGTGGAGAAGAGGGCGAAGGATTGGAGTTGGAAGGTGGGAGGGGAGAGGCCTTCGAGGGCGGAAGAGTGGACGTGGATGTGTCGGAGGGCGAGGTGTTTGAGTTGTGGTAAGGAGGAGATGACCTGCCCGACGGTAACGAGGTTGAACGCGCCGACGCCGGGGGAACCGCAGATGGAGAGGGTGCGGAGGTGGGAGAGGGAGGAGGCGAATTGGACGTGTCGACGTCGGAGAGTCGAGAACGCTATCTCTCGCAGGTGCAGTTCATCCAGCTCCTGCAGGGCGCCAGCCAGCAGCACCAAGTCGTCCGGCTCCACCGCGTCCTCAAACCGCGCCACCTGTCCTCGCTTCGCGCCTGGTACCATCTTCGTCGCGTTTCCCTTCGACAGCGTGAGCGCACGGCACGCATGCTGTAGGTCCGGATTATCCTGGAGAGCTCGAAAGAGGAGTCGGGCTTGAGTGGAGCTGGTGATCGCGCAGTTGGAGAGGAGGTGCCGCCGAGCTTCGAGGTGCCAGTTGCGCGAGGCGAGGGCGAGGGAGGGGACGGATCCGAACTGAACGTAGCTGAGGATGAGCTGGAAGACTTCGGATGGCAGGGGCGAGCTGGCGTGCATCGAGGCGTGGTGGTGGAAGAACAAGAGGGAGTCGAGAATTCGTTATTAACAACTCTTTCTCTCTTCTCTGGCTTCTCGGGCTTATGATCCTTCACAAACTACGACGGAACAAGCTCTACCTTGCGCTGGTCGCTATCCGCCTCCTCGTCGCCCTCACCTCAACGTCGACCATTCACCCCGACGAGCACTTTCAGAATCCGGAGGTCGCCGCAGGACTCGTCTTCGACTATGGCACGCGCGGGGACGGGACACTGAGGACCTGGGAATGGCTTGGGGAGCAGCCCTGTAGGAGCATTGGGCCGGTATGGGCGTCTGTCGGCGCGGCGTTTGAGCTGCTGAGGCTTGCGGGAGCTGGTGCGTTTTGCGAGGTGGGGTGGGATGTGGTAGCTAAGACGCTCGTGCAGACGCCCCTTCAGCACGAAAGCTGTTCTTAGTGCAGAGGCTGTGCATGTGGGCACTGAGCCTAGTCATCGGTGAGCTGCTTCCTGCTCCTCCTCGTTCGCAGCTCAAAGCCTCTCCTCCAGACTGCATCATCTCGCTCAGCTGCGAATTCAGCACGCCGCTCTTCCTCTTCGCTACCTCGCCAATCACCTTTACCTTCCTCCTCCGACCTTTCTCCAACTCCCTCGAGACGCTCCTCTTCGCCTTCGCCATCCTCCTTCTTCGCAAGGTTGTCAGTACCGACCAACGAGTGCCTGTTGGCTGGAGTGCGGCCCTCGGAGGGACGATGGCTGCAGGAGTCTTTACCAGGGTCACGTTTGTCGCGTTCGCGGCTCCGCTGGTTGGAGCTTTCGTCGTCTCAGCCGCTGGCAAACTCTCGACTCGGTCGCTTTCTTGGGCTCGGTGCGTACTCTCGCCCTTCGCAGGCAGCGGACCTTTTTCTAATGATTAACTACAGGTGGACCCTCGCCATCGGATTCGCAGGACTTCCAGCCGTTTTTGGCTTCGTGTGCACAGCGATCCTCCTCGCTCTCCTCGACACTTTCCACTTCTCGCACGCCTCCCTATCCACTCTCCTCCACGACGGAATCGCCTCCCTAATCTTCACGCCCATCAACTCTTTCCGCTTCAATCTGTCCACCTCGAATCTCGCGGCGCATGGAATCCATCCTCGGTACCTCCACCTCGTCGTCAATTGGCCCATGTTGTTCGGCGTAGGAATGTGGCCTGTCGTCGACGTCTCTCGAACGCTGGCAGTAAAGACGCTAGGAACGAACGTTGAACGCGTCGGCAACTTTATGCAGCGAGGTTCGTCTTTCCTTCGATGGCGGTTCGAGTTGAGCTAAAGTGCGCTGCAGTGTACCTAGCAGCGTTGATCATCCCTGCGACTATCCTATCTATTCAACCTCATCAGGAACCACGCTTTCTCGTCCCTCTCATCATCCCTCTCGTCCTGCTTCTACAGGACGCCAGTCTCTTCAAAGGCCGCACGGTCAAGGCTCGCGAGTATCGCCGCCGATTCTCGGTGCGTTTTCTTTCGCTGATTCCTCAGCGGCTGCAAGCTCATCATCTTGTCGTATTGCAGTACGGCTGGATCGGCCACGCCCTCCTCTTTACCCTCCTCTTCGGCTACCTCCACCAAGGCGGACTCGTCCCCACCCTTCTCGCTCTCAATGACGAATTTCGCACTCCCGGAATCACATTCCTCACAGCACCAATCACCAACGCGTCGGTCATCGAGATCGTCTTCTGGAAGACCTTTATGCCGCCTCGACATCTCCTCCTCCCGATCCCAAGTCAGTTCCTCTCCGCCTCTCTCGCGCTCCGTAACTCATTCTCGCGCACTAGATGCAAACGACCAGCTCTCTCTCCCCGAATTCCACATCACAGACCTAGCAAGCGCCACTCCCTCCGTCCTCTACTCGACCCTCGCCCGCCCTAGCTTTTCAACTATCCTCGTCGCGCCAGCCTGGGCATTCGACCGCCTCTCTCTCACCGTTCGGGAGAACTGCTTTCGCGAGCTGTTCGACCGGACGTTTGGCGTGCAGGTCGATATGGATCGGGTAGGGGAGATAGGCACGACCTGGGCGAGGATGGGCGTTGGAGCTTGGGAGGTCGAGGGAGGTTGTCACTGGGAGGAGTGAGGGTGCGCTCAGTGAGCTGGGCTTCTAAATCGCTGAGCTGACCTTTACCCGCAGAGGGCGTCGGGGCGAGATGGACGGGAGCTGTTCCCCCGCGGTGATGACGTACCTTTGGGATCTCGTTACTTCGATTCAAACTCCTCGGGCCCTCTCTCTCTCCTACTCAACACCTTCAGCACCAACTTCACCACCGCCACCACCTCCCAACACCGCCAACCACCATGCCCGCCACCAAGTGAACTTCCTTTCCTCCAGCTCCTCCTAGATCACCCTCCTGACGTCGTCCTCCCTTTCCAGCACCGACGCTCAGCAGGAGGACGTCACCCGCTTCGAGGAGGGAACTGAAAACGCTCACCTGGCAACCGATTCGAAGGACCAGCGTTCCATCGCCAACAAGGTCCGTCGGCCCTTCCTTCGAACGATCGTCGGAAGCTGATATCTTTCCTCTCTCGATAGCTCGCAGCAGAGGAGGCGAAGGAGAAGGCCGAGGCAGAGGGGAAGGAGCACCAGCTACGCCCTACCGAACTCGCCGAGTCGGTGAGTTTGAGCTCGAAGATGAGGGAGACGTGTGCTGACGGACTGGGTGCAGCACGGCAACAAGCCTAGTCGTGGAGCCAGGATTGACGAGCAGATTGAGGATGAGGAGCGTGCGGAGCTTGAGCGCAAGGGCAAGGCATAAATCGCCTGGAAATTGAAGACACTTTCATCGGGAGAAAGGGCCTCCCTGAATTCGCTGGTCCCTCCTTGCTTCTCCCACTCATTCTACCCCTGCTCTCACTTGTTCCAACACACCATGTCGCACCCCACTGCTCTCCCAGCGTATGCCGTCTTCCTCCACGCCGCTTCTCTCCGCTAACGCTCTCCCCGAAACCAGCAAAGCCACACCGACTCGAGCCGAGGTCACTCCCTCCCACCCCATTCAGATCAACCCCGCGCAAGCTCTCACCGACAGGGTAAATCCGTCATCTTCTCCTCCACGCAGACACTGACGATAGTCAGCTGGCGGGGAAAGCTAGCTGGGAGCTTGCGAAGGAGCATGACGCTGACGACTTGCCGAGTTCGGAGGGGCGGAAGGAGGTGAGCTTCTGATACGCAAGCTGTGGGGTTGCCGCTGAAGTATTTGGGCAGGGACAGGAGGAGAAGGTTGCGTTGGAGGAGGTGCAGATGACGAGGGAGGAGGGGGAGGAGTTGGTCGGGGGGTTGGCGGAGGTGTAGCTCTCGTTCTCGAATGCAGTACAGCCGCTTGGAATCATTAGGCGGATCAGTAATCTCTTCTCTTGAGCTGGCTTGCTGCTCGGGGGAAGTAGTTGAGAGGACCAGCCCAGCCAACCTCCGCGGAAGTCGTCTCTCGCTCCCCTCGCTCTCCCCCTTCTTCCTCCCCCACCTCTCCACCCATCCCAGCAATCAAACGATGCCTCGTATAGGTGCCCCTCCCACAGGCCTAGCCCAGTACGCCACTCTCACAGCCTCCACCTCGGTCCACGAGCGCTGACCCCTTCGCAGCGCCGAAGCTCACCAGCAAGACGGTCTCCAAGAATACCACACCAAGCACCCCGCTCACACGGCCCAGGGACACGCTCACCATCACGACACCTCGCACACCCATACGTCGCACGAGCAGCCGAGCCTCGATATCGTACGTTCCTCGCGTGCCGCCATTTCGTGCGAGCTGACTTCGAGAGAGCAGGTGGAGAAAGAATCGTATGGTTTGGCTAAGAAGCGCGAGCCGGATCATAAGGAAATGCGTCCTACTGAGATTGCGGAATGGGTGAGTGAGCTCGGGGGAGCGAGAAGAGGGGTCGCTGAGGCTGTTTTTTTTTGGCAGCATGGGAACAAGCCTAGTCGTGGAGCTGTGATTGATGAGCAGTTGCAGGCGGAGGAGCGGGAGGAGCTGGAGAGGAAGGGGAGGGCTTAGGATGGACGCACGAGAGCGGAGGAGTGTAGGGGAGTCCGGAATCCAGCTTGGTTCGACAGCTTCTTGTCGAGATTATTCGTTCGGTCGAGCTGAAAGTTGTCCAAACCGTCGTCGTCGTCGTTTGCAACCTCCTCCGTCGCCGATGTATGCGAAGAGATGAATTGCTTCTCGACAAACCGCAGTTGGCCTGATGTCCTTACTCCTTCTCTTCCTCCTCCCCTAACCGCCGACCACCACAAGGCCATATCCACCGTAACAGCTTACACGAACCAGCATGGCAGTCCCCTCTCCCATATTCGAGCTCGTACGTCGTCGTTACGTGGGCTCCTTTTTGACGTGTCTTTGTTGCTCACTTCCTTCTTTCCAGATCTGCGGCGCGCAAAGTTACGACTGGGGCAAGCTCGGCAAGGTACGTAACTGCTCTTGCGTCCCTCGCAAACGCCGTGCGGCTGGCGGCGTGAGCTGGCGAGGAAGTGCTGACGTCGGTGTACCGCAACAGGACGGCTCCAAGGTCTCACACTTTGCTCAAGGGACTCCCGGCTTCACGTACGACCAGGAAAAGCCGTATGCAGAGGTGAGTAGATGTGGACGCGAAGGGAGGGATGGGAAAGCTGACAAGGGGAACAACAGCTCTGGATGGGAACGCACCCCTCGTGCCCTTCCCTCCTGCTTGAGACGAAGCAGTCTCTCAAGGAGTACCTCGCCGACCGACCGGAGCTACTAGGAGAGAAGGTCGTTAGCAAGTTTGGAAAGGACCTGCCGTTCTTGTTCAAGGTGGGTCGCGCGTGGGAGCTAGCTGGAGGTAGGAGCTAACGACGACGCGCGCAGGTGCTGGCGATTCGGAAGGCGCTGAGCATACAGGCGCACCCGGATAAGAAGCTTGCGCAGAGGCTACACGCTGATTGTCCCGACATCTACAAAGGTATGCGCCGCATGAGCTCACATACCCTCGACGCTCGCTGAACCTCTCTCTCGTCTCAGATCCCAATCACAAGGTCCGCCACGCCTTCGTCACCTTCGAGAACCCAGCTAACGTTCTTTCCTCCAGCCTGAAATGGCCGTCGCTCTCACCCCCTTTTCCGGATTCTGCGGCTTCCGATCTCATTCGTCAAATCTCCTCCTTCCTCTCCACCGTCCCCGAATTCTCCTCCGTCGTCGGCTCTTCCGCCTCCACCTCCTTTCAATCCAAATTCTCCGCCGCATCTTCCCCCTCGGAGGAGCAGAAGAAGGCAGCCCTCAGGGACCTCTTCTCTGCCCTCATGAACGCCGATTCAGACCTCGTCAAGATCGAGATTGAGAAGCTTCTGGCGAGGCTGGAGAAGGTCGAGGGGGAGGAGGGGAAGAAGGGGAAGGAGGAGAGGGAGCTCGTCAAGACGCTCAACACCGACTTTGCGGGCGACGTCGGCATTTTCTGCACGTTTGTGCTCAATATCGTTCATCTGCAACCGGGCGAAGCGGTCTTCTTGAAGGCGAACGAGCCTCACGCGTACCTGGACGGAGGTGCGCTCTTCCCTCCTTCCTGCTGATCTCGGCGCTGATTCCTCGCTCCGCAGACATCATGGAATGCATGGCCACCTCCGGTCCGTCCCACTCCCTCGATCTCCTAACTCTCACTAACTCCCAGCGCAGACAACGTCGTCCGCGCCGGCCTCACTCCTAAACTCCGCGACGTACCGACCCTCACCTCCATGCTCACCTACACCTCCTCCCCTCCCTCCGAGCAACTCCTTCCCCCAGTCGCCTACAAATCTACCCTCCACACGAAGCTCTACGACCCCCCTATTGACGAATTCAGCGTCCTCCTTACGGATCTCAAGCAGGGCGAGGAGGAGAAGTTCGAGGCGGTCGAAGGGCCCAGTATTCTGCTGTTTACGAAGCTGGAGGGGGAGGTGCTGCTGAGGGGTGAGGGAAGGGAGATCGTGGTCCGAAGGGAGGGACAGGTCTTTTTTGTTGGAGCGGGGGTGGAGGTGGAGTTGAGCGCGAGTGGGGGGAGTATGACGGCGTACAGGGCTTTCGTAGAGGCGTGAGCTTTCTTTCTCTCGAGAGCGGGAATACAGACACTTTTTCTGAAGCGGTTCTCGCAGAGGGACTCTCAAGGCGGTATTGTGAATAAGCGAGGCTTGGATAACGAGGGTGCGTGCGGAATGGGGCAAGAAGTGCAACAAGGCCTATCTATCGAGAAGGAAGGGCGCAAGCTACGCGCGTCCATCGCCTCGGAAGAGGTACATGATATCGGCGTCGGTGAGCTTGCCCGACTTGATGAGAGCTCCGCCGTCGAGAGCTGCTTTCGCAAGGTCGGCTTTCGTCGCTTGGAGCTTGAGGATACTGCGAAAGTTGATGGAGTGAGCGGAGTCGACGGAGCGAGGTGCGAAGGAGCGCACCGATCTTCGATCGTGTTGTCGACTGTGATCTTGTAGATCTTGACGTCCTTCAGCTGGCCCATACGATGTACGCGACCGAAAGCTTGTGTTTCGATAGCTACATTCCGCGCGTCAGACGACAGCTTCGACAGCGAAGGACGCTGCAAACGTACCTGGGTTCCACGAAAGGTCGAGTAAGATGCAGCGAGAGCAGACGGTCAAGTTGAGGCCGACTGAGCCGCACTTGATACTGTGCGAGAGCGACTTCAGGACTTGCTGAGGGGCGGGGGGAGGGGAAGGACGAACCTGACGAGGATGACGGTCACTTTGGGATCCTCGCGAAGCTGGTCCAGTACGGCAGCCTTCTGCTTCGGGTTCATCTTGCCGTCGACTGCAGGAGCAACGTCAGCTCGAGTCAGGAGAAGCGGAGAAGAGACCCACAGCGAACAAAGTTGAATCCCTCCTCGACGAGGAACGGCTCCAGCACGTCAAACATCGAAGTGAACTGCGTCCTTCGTTAGCGACGTCCCAACTGCAAGTGAACGCAAGAACGCACCTGCGAGAAGACGATCGTCTTCCTCCCCTCCTCCCGAATTTTCTTCAGAATTTCCAGCGCGCGATAGATCTTGGTGGAGTACTCGAGCTTGCCCGACTTGGAGAACCGCTGAGCCGCCGGTGCCACTCGCAGCTTGTCGAGCGTCCCGACGAGGTCGTCTAGCTCGTTGTCGATGTTCTTCGCCTCGGGAGTGGCGGAACCGCTGGGCGTCTCGTCGGGTTCGGCTTCGTCGAGAGCGGCGGCTTCGAGGGCTGAGGTGACCTTCATGTTGGTGAGAGAGGGGTGGGAGCAAGCTTGACGCATTCGCTGCGTTCGATGCAGATTCAGCGAGAGCCTGTCAGGCAGCAGGGGAAGGAGAGCGCACGAGAATGAGACCCAGAACGTTCGTGTAGTTGGACCTGACGTTGCCGGCCTGCTGCATGTCGCTGAGCTTCTGCTTCATCAGGTCCTCGACACTCTCGTAGAACTTTTGCTCGTCGCTGCGCCCTGAAGTCAGCAAATCAACTCCGATACTCGCGAGAACACACGGGTAGATGAAGCCTCCAGTCACGTCGTTAATCTCCATCGGCGGTAAAAGGTCGCTCGTCATCTTGCGCCGGAGCATGATCGCTTTAAGCACAACCTGCGCCATTAGAGCATCAGTAACTAGCGGCACAGACAGCTGGAGAACGCACAGTCAGGCGCGCCATCGCAATCTTCGCTCGCTTGTTCTTGAGCGGCTGCTCGATCTTGGCCTTGAACTCGGGGTACTCGTGCAGTGGGTTGACGATCTTCTTCCCGAGGAACGCAAAGAGGCTGAAGATGTCGACGACGGAGTTCTGAAGAGGAGTTCCTGCGTGCGTGTGGGTTAGCAGGTGAGGATGAAGAGACGGGAGAGAGCCTTGCCGGTGAGAGCCCATTTGTACTTGGATTCGAGAGCACAGCAGGCCTTGTGCTTCCTAGTTGCGCGACTTCGGATCTCGTGAGCTTCGTCCAAGCTGCGTCAAGTCAGTACGTCGTTGCAAGCTCCGACGAGCAGAAGAACCCTCACATGACTGCGAAGGCAGAATCAGCATGTGTCAAAGAAGTCTCGCAGCCGAAAGTACGCACTGCGGTAGAACTCGGCGTCGAATAGGGCTCCGGAGCTCTTGATCTTCGCCAGTGAGGAATCGTCCTCACTCTCCTCATCGTCCTCCCCAGCGACGGCCTTGCCCTTGCCCTTCTTCGCCTTGGGCTTCGGGCCAACCCATTCGGATGCGGTAGTTTCGTACGAGGTGATGACGACGTCGTAGCGTTCGAGCTTGAACCCAGCTGTGCGGAGGCGTCAGCTGAGCGACGAGTGCGAAGGTGAGGAACGTACCTTTCGAGCGACTGGAGCCGTGGTGAACGAGGACTCGAAGGGAGCCGTCCGACTTGGTTTGAATCTCCTTCTCCCACTGCTTCATAAGGCCGACAGGGCAGATCACCTGCAAAATCGGATCAGCTCAGGCGCGAAAAGCCGGACGCAGGAGGAACGCACGAGAGTCGTCTTCGGCTTTGAGACGGCGCGGTTGGCGAGGATAAGAGCGAGCATCTGCACCGTCTTCCCCAGTCCCATCTCGTCCGCCAGGATCCCTCCGCGTTTCTTCCCCTACTTGAGCCACTTGAGCCAGTGGAGACCTTCGATTTGATGGGGAAAGAGCTGCTTGACGCGGAGTCCTTCGGGGAGGTCCTGCCACCAGGCGTTAGCTTAGCTTCTCTTGAGAGTGTCGTGCGAAGGAACACACTCCAGAGGTATCGACGTTGCTCATATCGACCGTCGAACCGAGCAGCTCCTTCAGCGCTGCCTCCTGCCCATCAGCACCCAGATCATCTCCCACCCGCACGTTCGCCATAGCTTTCCGCACAGCCTCCTCCTCATCCACTGCACCACGTACGCCGTCAGATCCCGTCTTGCCTCTGAAAGAGCTCACGCACCGAAAGCCGGAGGAGGAACAGGACGCTTGTACGCTGGATTCACCGGCACTCCAATCGGCACGCCCATCCGCTGATGCTCCGCCTTCATACTCAGCATCGCCCTCTGCTTGGCCGACATGCCGAACGAGGCGGCATTGCTGACGAAAGGGGTCGGAGCGGCGTTGGCGACGCGTTCTGCAGCGCGAGGCGGAACAGCAACCTGTGGACGAGGGGCAAAGATGGGAGCGAGGGGTCGTGGGCGAGGCTTCTCGATGACATGGATGGAGGAGGAGCTGGAGGCGGAGGATGGGGAGGCGCTGGAGGAGGCGGTGAGGTCCAGGGTGTTGAGTGATTTGGTAGCCGGCTTTGGCAGAAGTCGAGGAGCGCTGGGCTTGTCATCCAAGGCGGTAAGCCAGTCGTCTACACGGTCCATACTGAGAGAATTGCGTGGAATCGGTGAAGTGGAGGAAAGAGAGAGGCGAACGCGACGACGCGAAGGAGACGCCTCCTTGACTCCCACAGATCGTTTATGGAGGGGAAGCCAAGTCTCAGAGCAAGTTCAGGGCTCCAAAGTAGCTACAGGCTAGGCCACAGCTGGTGTCGCAGCGAAAGCGAAGAAATCTGTGAGATCCGTCGATCCGTCGCGCTCTGCGGCCTTCTCGGAGATGCTGAGCGAGGAAGCTGTTCAACTCCAAAGCTCGACTCTCGCACTCTGATCCTACGACGAGGAATTCCAATGAAGTTGCACTGGTTCTACATCCTAAGTGCCAAACTCGCCTCCCTTAACCCAAGCCTCGGGCAGGTCCTTCGCAAGGTCGAACCACAGCCTCTCGACCGCGACCAACTCGCCCTGCCCGACAAAGTCAAACAGCACAAGCGGCTGATACCTCCTGGTCGTCCTAATATCGAGCTTAACCTCCTCCGCCTCTCCCTCCTCCTCCCTCCCCCTCTTCCTATCCTCCTCGCGCCGAACATTCGCCTTGGGCCCAACGACGCTCGTCCCGTTCCTCACTTCGTCCAAATCAATCTTGCTCACCCAATTGGCGCCCCAGACCACCGCCACTTGATCGCAGACGACCGCGCGCCGACTGGCGTGCATGGAGGACGACCAGGCGGATTCGTCGCGAGGCTCGAAAGTGACGCCCAGGACGGGTTCGCGGATGTCCATCATTGTGTTGGAGCGGAGGGAGGAGAGAGGGAGTGCCCAGGGGTGGAAACGGAGGGTGGTGAGGCCGAAGAGGGAGAGGGCGTTCGTGGGGAGGGCGACGAGGAGGGTGGGCTCGAGGGGGGAGGAGGGGAGGAAGGAGAGGGCCGAGGGAACGTGAGAAGGGGTGGGGAGAGTCGTGTAATGCTGTTGAGAAAATAATCAGCGAGGTAGCGCGGAAGGAGGAGAAAAGACGGACCTTGAGAGCTTTAAGATCGAAAACGCACACCTTGCGCTCCACATCAGCGCTCGCCAGCCACTTGCCATCCGCCGAGACGGCCATACAAGCGACGGTAGCCGGCTTATCCCCATTCCTCGCCCTACCACCAGCGTTCGACTCCATCTCCTCGTCCGACGAATCCGACGAATCCTCATGCTCAACCCCATTCATCTCGACATCCCCATCCCCACTGGCCTTCACAGCCGTCTTGCCGCGAATCTCACGACCGGCCTCGCGGTCTCCATGCTCTCCGAAAACCTTGACCACGGTAAAGACCTCCTCCTTGCTGGCAGGAAGGTCGACGACAGCGATCGAGGAGCCGAACGAGGTGGCGAGGGTGAGACGACGCGAGTCGTTGGTGAAGGCGAGGACGGAGGATCCGGTTCCGAGGGAGGGAGGGAGTGCGGCGGAGAGGGACGTAGAGAACGTCTTTTGGCGGCGGGGGAAGATCTCGCCGTTCTTCTGTTTTTCGTGCTACTTAGTCAGCGCGGTCGATGTCTGAGAGGAGAGGAGGACGAACGAGTTGCAGGCGGAAGAGCTTGGTCTCGTAGAGATCCGAGACGGCGAGCCACTTGCCATCGTTCGAAACGGCGCTCGCAATCAAGTTCGTTTGAAGCTGCATCACCGCATCAGCTCCGTCCCTCGCCCGCGCCACAGCAACTCACCTTCAGCTCCATCTCCACAACCTTCTTCCACGCCTCCTCCCCCTTCTCCTCCTCTTCCTCCTCGGCAACTCCAAATCTCTCCCTAAACTTCTTCCACCCAACCTTCCCACTCTCCTCCTTCACCTTCCCACTCTCCTCAATCGCCCATACTCCCACACTCCTCTCCCGCCTACAAACGAGCAACCTCGCCTCCCTCGAAACCGTGAACGGCTTACTCCTCTGCGGGACGTACGACGCGCGCCTGTGAATAGTCGTCTCGAACGCCGTTGAGGGCGCGTCAGAAACGGGGTTCCTCAGCACCGGTGCACGGGAGGAAGAAGGGGCGGGAGAGGCGCAGACGATGATGAGGCTGAGGTCGAGGCCGCCTGAAGTGAGAATGGGAACGATGGGGGTGGAAGGGGTTGGGGGGGCGGGAGAGGGGAGGGGGAGGAGGTAGGGTGGGGAGATGATCATTGCTCGGACGTCGTGCGAGTGGAGACGCCGGCCGGAGGAGGGGATCCATCGAGGGGAGGCGGATTGTTTTTTGGACGAGACGGCGACGAGGCGGAATTCCGAGGTCTTTTGATCGACGCCAGAGGTGAAGATGGAGGTGCCGTCCTGCGGAAAAAGTTCGTCAGGATTATTTCGATAGGAGTGAGGGAGAGGACGAACGGATCCGACGGTGAGGCAGAGGACATCAGCCTTGTGCGTCTTGAAGCTCTGCAACTGCGTTCCCATCTCTCCGTCCCAGAACTTGATGTTGCCCATCGAGTCCCCACTAACGATCGTGCCGTCCTTGAGGACCACGACGGCCCAAACGACCGTCTGCTCTCCCTTGAGCCGATCAACCGTCATTCGGTGCACGGATCGCCAGACGCCGACGGGCGAGCCTGAGACGGGAAGGTCGAAGCGGCGGAGGGAGGAGTTGGAGCACCCTGCGATGAGGTAGCTTTCGGCGGGAGTGCCGAGGTGCGCGGGGAGGGAGGACGCGTCGGGGGAGCCTTCTGCGGGCGGGGGTTCGGTCAGCGAAGTCCCCTGTGAAGAGGTGACTGAAACGTACCTCGGGCCTTTCTCTTAGAAACGACGGGCGCGACAGGAGGACCCCAGGCGAGGGAGAGTGCCCGCACTTTGCCGGGGCCACCGACTTCGATCTTGGAGATGAGCTCGAGCTCGTCGTCCATGATGTTGAGGATTCGAATCGTCGAGTCCTCGCAGCCAATGGCGAGGTAGGAAGAGGCGCGAGAAGCGGCGAGGGCAAAGATGGGAGGGAGAGTAGGAAGAGTGGACTGCGTTTGCGAAGGGAGATCAGGCACTGCGATGCGAAGGCTGCGAGGGCAAGGCACGTACCTTGACGCGTCCGACTTCCTTGCTCACTCCAGGTCCTCCCCACTCCCATTCTACGAGCTCACTTCCGACGCCTCCGACTCCAAAGAGGCGCACGCCCTCGCGTTCCAATCTCCGAACCTCCTGCTCTGCGCCCGCGAGGTCGCCGTCGTAGAGGGCCAAGTCGGAATCGCTGAGCGTGGTTTGGTGCGTGAAGAGGAGGTGGGAGAGAAGCGAAGTTGGCTTCTTCGAGTTGCGGAGCTTGGGGAGAGGGAAGGAGGAGGGAAGGGTCTGCAAAAAGAGGTGCATCAGCTCGTTTGGTCTAAGGAAGGGATTCCTCGGCGGCTTTAGCTCTTCAATGCCTTTGAGCAAGGCCAGAGCCGCTCTGGAGAGGGAAGCCAGCTCACCCGCCACGAGATCCAGCCCTGGTGACCTCCCCAGCACATGAGCTCAACATCTCCGTTCGCCCTTCCAACGCCCAAGATGCCTCGCTCCTTACTAGCTCCTCCGAATCCGAGTAGTTCAGTGTTGAAGCTGGGAGGGGTAATAGCGAGTGCTGAGATTGCTGTGGGAGACCAGTCGGGGAAGCGGCAGCGATGAAGAGGAAGCGCCTTCCTTCGTCGAGTTGTGGTGAGCTGAGCTGATGAGGGAGAGTCGGCTGCTGATAGCTGATCCTGATCTAGTGGTGATTCCATCCTGCGTCTGTACTTGCTTTTGTCAAGGGCGGACGAGAGTGAGCTCAAGCAATGAGGAGGACGACTCTGGCAAAAAAACGAGCTGCCAGCCAAAGTCAACTCTCCCACGGTGCTTCACTGCTTGAGAGCGGCTCCGCTTGGCTCTCCTCAGTCATCCTCTATACGAGGAACAACAACAACCACCTTAACAGCAGAGGGTGAACATAATCACCTCCCAGCCCAGCGCTCCTCGCTGACCTCCGCTTCTTGCAGACCTCTTAAAAGATGGAAGACGACCACGCTCAAGAGCTTGCTCTCGACATTACTGGCGACATCACTCCCAGGACTGCTCTGGATGAACTGGATAGGTACGTCGCTCTTCACAACGAAGGCCAGGTGCCAGCCAGCGCCAGAACAGTGCCGCTGGTGGCGACCAGTCTCCCACCTTCCACCGCTGACGCCGTCCCTTTGCAGGACTTGGTACACGAAGCAGTCGCCCCGATGGATGGATGTGATTGGAGACTACGCTGGTCAGGAGCTCTTTGTGGTCGATGGCGACGCTCTCGTGCAGTACGTCCTCGACAACGAGCTCCTCGCGCTCGGCAAGGCGGGAGACGCCAGCTTCCAGCTCCTCCACGCCACCTGGCTTTTGGAACGGTCGATCGAGCAGATGGTCAAGCGGGATTGCACGTTTGAGATTGTCTTCTTCCAGAGTGAGTGGCGGCGGGGATGATGTCTGAAGGAGGCGGAGCTGATGGTGTCCTCGCAGCAAACCTCCACGGGACGGTCCACACGGGCGAAGCAGCTTCAGTTGTTGCGGCGAGAGCTCTCGCACGCTCGATTTTGATGAGGCAGGCGGCAAGCCTTCCTGGCATCAAGCTCCACCTCTTCGAGTCCCTCGACGACCCAGAGTGGGCAGCCTACTACCAGCGCAAGCGCGTGAGTCTCGAGATGGAGCGACCCGAATCTACGTGAGCTAACCCACATGCAGCCCATGTTCCTGCTGGGATTCGACGGAGGACTTCGAAAGAAGGACGACAGTCTCGAGGCGGAGAGGATCCTCTCGGCACGAGCCTTCCTCTTGTGAGTTTCGCAGCACGACGGCACAGGACTGAGCTGACGAAGATCCTGCCAGCAACACCATGAGCCAAAGCATCCCTGTCGTGCTTCTCCAACCGGCCGACTTCAAGGACGGCAAGATGATCAGCTACGTCTTCGACCGCACGAGGAAGCACAGGTCCTCGGCTCTCCATCCTCCCCGCCTCGCCGCCACCAACGCCGCCCGAGTAGCCTTGGACGCCGCGGCTATCTCTCCCCTCTTCCCTTCCTCGGAGCTATCCTCGACGTCTTCCTCCGACCTACTCACCAACGCCGCACAGACGTTCTTGGGAGTCCAGTCCGACGCACTCTCCTCGAGCCTCCTTTTCGTCTACCTCGCCCACGCCACGCTACTCGAGTCGATCCCCCTTGCATCCCGCGCTCAACGCATGCCGACCCCGTCCGCGGAACTCTCGACCTACCTCGACACTACCTTCCTCCCGACTCTCTACCAGAGCGTTTCTGCCACGATTGACGCCCTACCTCTTCAAGCCTCTTTCCCCGCACTCGACCTCGACGGCCGCCTCTTCTTCCTCCTCCTCCTCGACACCCTCGTCTCCTCCGCCCCTCTCTCCGACATCCTCGGACCCACCGCCTTCGAAGCCGTCGCCGCGCAATGGACATCTCTCGGACAATCTCCCGTCGACCTCACCGCCCTCCGCACGCGCTTCAGCAGCGAATCGACTACCCTCCCTCCCCTCCCACCGGTGGAAGCCTCGACGCTCCTCCCCTTCTCCAACCCCGTCTTCGACTCGCACCTCTCCAGCGTGCACGTCAGCGTCTCGGACAAGGAGACGAACGCGAGTACGCCCAACAAGCTCGAGGCCGATACCGTCTTTGATGATACGACGTACTGGCATTCGCCGAAGCCGCTCTTGCCGACGCACCAGGGTGGACCGGCGCCGGTGCAGCTTGATGCGAGGCAGAGGAAGAAGAGGGATCGCAAGGAACAGCGTTACAGTGCGTCCTCTCTCCTCCTTCTACGACGACCGTGACTGACGAGACGTGAGCAGTGGCGGCGATGCAGAAGTCGGCGGCGTCGCTTACTGGCGCGTTGGGAACGAGTCTCAAACAGCAAGTCATCCCGGCTGTCGGAAAGGCGTCCAAGGCCAAGGTCGTCAAGGTTTCAAACGTCGTTCGGGCGCCACCGAAGAACGCCAAAGTCGTCGCGAAGCCTCTCACGTCCAAAGAGAAGCTCATCGCTGAGAACGCTGCGAAGAAGTGCGTTCCTCCCTCTTCCTCCCTTCGATCCCTACTGATGGCTTGACGACAGGGCGTCGGAAGAAGGCGAGCAGAACGCCAAATGGTGGACCGAGAAGCTCGCCGAACTCAAGCCTCTCGCCGTCACCGCCCAAATCTCTCTCCTGAACGGCTTCCTCAAGAACCGACGTGCGTCGGACCGCTGGCTCGGCACCGAGATCACTCTCAAGCGCCTCGACCTCGAGTTGAGGCGGTGGATCGCCGACGACCGTCGAGAGGTCCCTCTCGTCGGAGACGAGTACCGCGTCTTCCTAGCTCGCACGACGAACGCTCTTCTCCTTCGCGCCGTCAAAGGCCAAGTGGCGATCAACGAGCGACAAGGAAAGGCCCTTCTGTCGATCCTCGAGACGCTCGGATTGAGCTCCCTCGTCCCTGCTGGAATGGTCTTTGGTGCTGCGGCGGAGGCGGCGGCGGCTGAGGCGGCGAAACCGGTCGCGAAGAAGGGGAAGGCGGGGAAGGAGAAGAAGGGGGAGGAGAAGAAGGAGGAGAAGGAGGAGAAGGAGGAGAAGGGGGCCAAGCTTTCGTTCTCGTTTGTGAGCCTGGCGAAGAGTGGGAAACCGCTGTATGAGTACATGCGCGTCGTCGAGGATCCGGTCGAGTTCCAGTTGAGGGTGAGTGCGTTTTTGCTGAGTATGGAGAGCGGGGCTGATGTTGTTCTGCGCAGTGCATGGGAGAACACATGGTTAGGAGTCTCGACAGCAAGCCCGATTCGCGCGTCAACTTCGAGCCCGATGCGTGGCAGCGAGACGTCCTCGACAAGATTGATCGCGACGAGAGCATGCTCATTGTTGCGCCGACTTCGAGTGGAAAGACGTTCATCTCGTTCGCTGCGATGGAGAAGGTGCGTTCTCGAGATGGAGTTCGAGATTGCGAGCGAAGCTGACCAGAGTAACGCAGGTCCTTCGCGAGTCTGACGACGGCATTGGTGCGCGCTCCCTTGCACGCTCAGCAACGTTGTGGGACTAACGACGCTTTCTCTGCAGTCATCTACGTCGCGCCCACGAAGGCGCTGGTCAATCAAGTCGCCGCCGAGGTCTTCGCACGGTGAGTTCAATCTGCTTCCCTTTGACCTGCAGCTACTGACGCCCTTCCCAGATTCTCCAAAGATGTTCCTGGAGCGAACATGTGGGCGATTCACACTCGCGACTACAGGATCAACAACCCCATGAACTGCCAGATCCTCGTCACCGTCCCTCACATCCTCTCGATCATGCTCTTGAACCCGGCTCTCGCCTCCGTCTGGTCGCCTCGCATCAAGCGTAGCATCGTCGACGAGATTCACTCGATCTCGGAGGAGGAAGGAGGAGCCATTTGGGAGTGAGTTGCTTCGTTCTGGTTTGAGACGCCGTGCTGACCCGCTTCGCTCGTCCAGGCAGATTCTACTCATGAACCCGGCGCCCATCATCGGTCTCAGTGCCACCGTCGGAGTGCGCTTTCTCCCTCTCGTACGGACGATCCGAAAGCTGACTTGTCGTCCATGAAGGCTCCCGAACGCTTCTCCGCCTGGCTCGAATCCGTCGAAGAGGGACACGGTCGCACTTACTCGCTCATCCAGCACCACCACCGTTTCAACGCCCTTCGAAAGTTCGCCTACGCCCCTCAGTTCCCCACGAAGCGCATCGGCACCCTCAACGAGCATGTCGCCCGACCCGAAGTCTTCCCGCACGTCCATCCGATCGCGGCGCTCGCACTCGGAGATCCCAACCTCCCCGACGACCTCGCCCTCGAGCCGCGCGACGCGCTTTCGCTCTGGAAGGCGATGGTCGAGTCGGGGGGAAAGGTCGATCCTAGGTTCACGCCTTCGACGTACTTTGCCGACACGCCCTCGGTCGCCATCAAGGACGTCATCAAGTACGAGAAGGAGCTCAAGAACCTCCTTCTCGCGTGGATGGAAGCTCCCGGATCGCGCGAGGAGAACTCGCCGTACCAGAAGGTTGTCAAGGATCTCGAGCGTCCTCTTCGCCAGGCTCTCGAAGGACCTGAGGAGGCTATCGCCGAAGGTGGCGAGGACGGCTTTTACTCGCTCTTCCTTCCTCTCCTTGCCGATCTCAACGCCCAAGGCTCCCTCCCGGCCATCATCTTCAACTTTGACCGCAACGCGTTCGTCCATCTCGCAGGCACTCCTCTTCGAAGCAGCACTGATCCGATGCGAAAACAGGTGCGAGGAGATCTGTAAGCGCGTGCTCGAGGATCTCGAGGAGGCTGAGAACCGCTGGAGGATGAAGTCGCCCGAGTACAAGCGTCGCGTCGCGAAGGCCAAGGAGGACGAGAAGCTCGCGAGGTCCAAGGCCAAGGCTCAGGAGTCGGCGAACCGCAACAAGAAGGACGACGACGAGGGACGTGGCGGCGACGACGAAGGCAGCAACTCGTTCAACCCTGACGACCCCTCCGACGAGTTCTCTTTCGTTGGCAAGGTGTGTGCCTTTCGCGCCGTTACGCTGCGCTCGTCGCTGACGGCGAGTTCGTTCTACAGGGCATCTCCCAGGTCGAGTTCGCGAAGGAGATCTCTGAGCTTTCGTGGCTTAACCTTCCGTCTTGTGCGTTGCGATTCCCCCTCGCTATCTTCTGGTACTAACGCAGCTTCGTTCAGGGCTCATCAACGCTCTCCGACGAGGAGTCGGAGTTCACCACGCCGGAATGAACCGAGTGCGTCTTCCTCCTCCTCGCTCTCTCTGCAGTCGAGCTGACGAACCTTGAACTACAGCGCTACCGAACTCTCGTCGAGAACTTGTTTCGTCGTGGTGTTCTCCGCGTCGTCATCTCTACGGGAACTCTGGCGCTCGGTATCAACGCTCCTGCCCGAGTACGTCCAGCTCGCCTGTTTCAACGATGCTCGCCGCTGACGACCTCTCACAGACGTGCGTGTTCGGTGGAGACTCGGTCTTCCTCACCGCCCTCAACTTCCGCCAATGCGCTGGACGTGCGGGCCGTCGTGGCTTCGACAACCTCGGACTCGTCGTGTTCGTCGGAGTCTCGCTCGACCGCATCCAGCGACTGTTGCTCTCCCGTCTTCCGAAGCTCGTACGTCTTCCTCGCCGACGTCCCGAGACCTCACTAACAACTCGTCGTTTCGCAGGGCGGTTCCTTCCCTCTCACCACAACCCTCATCCTGCGTCTCCACAACCTTCTCCACGGCTCTGGCGGCGCCGAGCTTCCCACGAAGGCAATCGAGGGACTCTTGACGCTGAAGCAGCTGTCGGTCGGCAACCAGACGGGTCGGGACCAGGTGGTTCACTTCGTCAGGTTCTCGATCGAGTACCTTCGACGAGCTGGACTCCTCGACGAGACTGGAAGGCCGATGAACCTCTACGGTATCGTTTCGGTGCGTCGCTTCCTTTTCAGTCATTGCATGCGGGACTGACGCAGCTCCTGCAGGCCCTCTACCCCTTCGAGCCCTCGAACTTCGCCCTCGTCGCCCTCTTCCGATCTGGCGAGCTCCATCGCCTGACCAAGGACTTCGACAGCTCGCCTACCTCGGCCGATGAGACGATGAAGGAGCTCGTCGTCGTCCTCGCCCACCTCTTCGGCCGCCTCCAACGCCGCAAGCAGTCGCCCGAGAGCCTTCGCCTCGACCTTCGGAACTCGACCTCGGCTATCATCCTCCCTCCCCTTCCTCCTCGCGTTGCCGCTGCACTCGACCGCCACCACGCCTCCATCGTTCAGATCTTCGGAACGTACGCGCGCGAGTACGCTCAGCAGCACACGGCGGATCTGGGACCGGACGACACTCTTCCGCTCTCGGGTCGCAAGGTCGAGTCCGTCCCGACCGCCGATGGTTCCTTCGCTGCGAACCTTCGCCAGTCGGAAATCGACGTCGACAGTCGTTCGCCTTTCGTTGCGCTCTCGGGACATGGCGACTCGTACAAGTCGGTTTCGGAGCTCGCAGGTGCGTTTGCTTCAGCTCCGCATCGGAAGTTATGGCGCTGACGAATTTCTCGCTCCTCAGGGAGCTCGAGGGCTGGACTCGTTCTCACGAAGCACGCCGTGCCGACTCTGCCCTTCCTCACGAGTCAGGATCACCAACTTGAGTCAGTGTCGCTCGCTGTCTCGACTTCTGGCAGAACTGACGCTCCTTCTCCTCGCAGCGGCTACATCCCCGAGTTCCTCAAGCACGGGTCGCTCGACGTCCTGGTGCGAGACCATGGCATTCGTCGTGGAGACGTCTGGTTCGACCTGAGTAAGTCGCCCCGCACCCTACGCCCATTAGAACGCCTCTGACCTCACTACCGCAGAGAACTTTGACGACGCTCTTTGCTCAGTCAAGGCGGCTCTCGAGACTCTCCTTGAGCGTTCGACGGACGAGCAGGACGCCGGGGACAACGATTCGGACGATGGCCAGGACCAAGGTCCCGCCGGCGACGATGGCGCGGAGAAGGAGGACGAGATCGCTCGCCCGCCTGCTGTCAACGATGGTGCGTTCTGTCTTGCAAGAGTGAGGAGCGGGGCTAACGTTGTTCGTTGTGGCAGCCGACTGGCGTCTTTACCGAGCTATCGCGATGCTCCACCGCGAGTTCCGCGCCAAGTTCTTCAAGATTTTCGCGTAGAGAGGGACTGCAAAGATATAGGAGATTGCGTAATGCTATCTGGAAGCAGAGAGTTCTTAGTGAAAGACCCACACGCTGAGGAAGTGTTCCTGCTGTTGACTTCGCGCCTGGAGGGTCCGTTGCAGCTCTCCTTCTTCCAACTCTTCTGAGATCCATCAGCTGAACAGCTCCTTATTCACGCTGGCCGCCCTAATCAACACCGACTGCCCCTCCCTCAAGCTCGTCGCCCGGGGGAAGGTGCGCGACATCTACGAGGTGCCCAACCACCCCGAGGCGCTCCTCTTCGTCGCGACGGACCGCGTCTCTGCTTTCGATGTGATTATGAAGAACGTAAGCTCCTCCCCTGAGCTGGCACGCCGCCGCTGCGTGCGCGCCATCAGCTTGACTCACACTTCTTCTTGCGTTCCTCCCGCAGGGCATCCCTAACAAGGGCAAGCTCTTGACGCAGCTCTCCCTCTTCTTCTTCGACTTCCTCTCCAAGGCGCCCGAGACCAAGCACATCCCCAACCATGTCATCACGTCCAAGGTCGAGGAGATGCCGGAGGAGGTGCAGCAGTACAAGGACCAGCTCGAGGGGAGGGCTATCTGGGTGCGAAGGGCGCAGGTGCTGCCTGTGGAGGCGATCGTGCGAGGGTACATCACGGGTGAGTCGGTGCGCTGCTGGGAGACGCGTAGCCGGAGCGAGGAAGGGACTGGAGCTGATGGTATCTTGCTGCCGTTTGCTCTACTCAGGATCTGCGTGGGTGGAATACACAAAGAGCGGCACGATGCATGGTATCGAGCTGCCCAAGGGAATGAAGGAGTCGACGCAGTTCATTCCCCCTCTCTTCACGCCTAGCACGAAGGCTGAGCTCGGCGACAAGGACGAGAACATCCACCCCGACAAGCGTGAGCTCCTTCCCTCGTTCCCACCTTCGCTTCCTTGCTTTCAGTAGCTCTGCGAACCGCCGTTCTTCATCCCGCAGCCCTGGACCCACTAACGCGCTCTCCTCTCCGCCAGTTCGCGACATCCTCCCCGACCCAGCCCTTGCGGAGCCTCTCAAATCCTACGCCCTCGCCCTCTACTCGACCGCGGCGCGCCACTCTCTCTCCCAAGGTCTCATCCTCGCCGACACCAAGTTCGAATTCGGTCTCCTCCCTCCCCCCGCCTCATCTCCCGACTCTCCCCCGACCCTCATGCTCGTCGACGAGTGCCTCACGCCCGATTCGTCGCGCTTTTGGCCTGCATCGACGTGGGCTGAGGGGAACAAGATGGTGGGATTCGATAAGCAGTTCTTGAGGGAGTGGTTGAAGAGTGGTGGAGGAGGGTTTGGGAAGAAGGGAGGAGGGATTGAGGAGGATGGCGTGGAGATTCCCGAGGATATCGTCAAGGCCACTTGGGGGAAGTACATGGAGGCGTTTGAGCTGCTTACTGGGCGCACTTTCGTCGTATAAGCAGCTGGGCTGGAAGTAAACAAGTATTGGGACGGAGCGCTTGCGCTGAGGAGACTGTTCTGGACCTGCCCTGGTGTCTATTCCGAGGCAAACTGCCGCTTCATTGAGAGCACAACAAAGCTGTTGCAGTGGATACTTAGAGAGAGAGAGTCGAAGTCAGGCGAAGGGGCGAAAGACGCAGTTCGCGAACGTCGACGGCGCTCCCTCTCCTCTACGCACAACCGACCGAATGGGCCTCGACAGCAACCTCTTCACTCTTGGGATCCAGCCTCGAGCAGGCCAGCCCGGCTGGGTCGATCTCTTCTCGGACGGCAACATCGACATGCTCGCACAGCCCGCATACGCGGCGTACAGAGCTCCCGGCGAGGAGAACGACAAGCTCGAGCTCTACGGTGCGTGCCAGCTAACCCCTAGGTTTTTATGCGCTGATTCACTCGCGCAGACCCGTTCAGCGACGTCCTGTACGCCTCCATCTCGACGCTCGCGCCGAAGCTCAAAGTGGTCGAGATGGACTCTCCCTCCGCCGTAGTGGAGATGAGGGCGAGCGGGTTGATCTCGTGGGAGTGGACTTTTATTTGGGAGGAACAGCGGTACTCGTGGCGGCGCGATATCGTGGGGATGACCTCGGAGAGAGGGTACACGCTCTTGGTCGTGCGTACCGCCGTCCTTTGCTGGTCGAGGGGAGCTGATTCCGGACGATGTGCAGTGCCAGAAGCCTGATCCCGACTTCCCTGTAGCGGTCTACCGCCCCTCGAAGCGCCTACCGACCGTCCAAGTGCTCGACTACAACCTCGCCGTGCGTCCTCCCCCTCCTGGCCCTCTCGCTAGCTCACCCTCGTTCGCAGCGCATCGAACCCCGGATAGAAGACAAGAAAGGACTCGAGATCCTCACCCTCCTTACACTCCTCTCCTTCCTAGACGCCTTCTTCCTCCAATCTCCCGCAGCCTCGCCAGCTCCTATCGACCCTCGCACGGCGGCTCATCTTAGAGCTCGGACAGCTAGCGGAGATTCGGGAGTTGATGCGGATTTTGCGGCGATGAGTATGGGCAAGGAGGATCTGCCGTCGTTACCGCCGAGACCGGTGGCTTCGCAGGCGCCGGCGAGGGCTGCGACGAAGGGGAAGGGGAAGATGGAGGTGAGCAGAGAGTTTGTGTTTGGTATATTCGGTGATGCGAAGTCTGGAAGGGTGTATTGGGGTGGTCTGATCTCGAGCGAGCTAGCGACGTTTTGCGAAGCGTTCTCACCAGCCCCAGAATCCTCGCAAGACTGTGCTGACGAACGAGCTGTTCTTCGCACAGGAATCGGGGATATCTGTAAACGAGATTGTGATCAAGGACGAAGGAAAGGCGGACGACTACGCGGAACGATGCCTCTCGCTCCTCCTCGTGCGTCTCCTCGTCCTCTGCGAAAGCGGCGCCCACTTACGCGCGTTCGCAGGATCCAAACCTTCTCTACATCACCCTCATCGCACGGACACCTCGGTTAGTTCCGCATGCCGTACGACTCGCGGAGGAGGTCAAACGGAGAAGGTACAAGGCAAGCGGCGAGGAACTGATGCAGTACATCCTTCCACTTGATGACGATCTGCCACCGTTCGTCCCTCCACCTTCTCACCGCTTTTAAGCTGACCCCCTTACTCTGCAGAGGTCCTCCCTCCGCCCCAGGCAGCTGTTCGTCCCGCTCTCGTCGCCTCCTCCACTCTCACTCATCGCTTTTGCGCAGATGTCCCTCCAGCTTCCATCAAGATTTTCCTGTCCCGTCTAGCCCTCGACGAGCTTCTCCCGCTCTACAGGCCGCGCAAACCGACTCGGAAACCCGACATCCGTCCACCGATTCAGCTGTCCGGCGGAGCGCCGGTCGTCCCGCCCGTGCCGCATGCGCAGGCGAAGCTGAAGAAGGGGAAGCATGAGGAGTCGAAGGCGCAGGAGAGCGGAGGGTTCTGGGGATCATTCAAGTAGAGCGGGAGCGGGAGGATTGGACACTGGCGTGGTTGCTGTGATGTATTCCGTGTGCAGCGATGGCCTCAGAGAAGAACGCTCCTTGCCTGGGCTCCTCCCGACCTTTTCTCCTCCACCTCCGTCTCGCTGAGCACAGGCAGTGTGCCGAAGCGGTGGAAGCTGTTCGAACAGCCCACCTCCTCGAGCTCGATCCCAGCTCGGCCTAGAGAGTCTCCTGCACGCCACCGCATCAGCTACCGTTCCCTCCCACTCCTCCGTAATCAACGCACCTGTCCGTCTCCTCCAGCATACGAGCGTTCACTTCTTGATCTGCCCAACACCACGATCATCAGCCCTCCCGTTTCTTCCTCCCTTCGAACGCGCACTCACCGCCTTGGCGACGCATGCCTTGAACAGCGCAAACTCTTGTGCACACATATTCTTCTCCACCTCCGTGTACTTGAGGCTGATACACCGGCCGTACGCTGTGGCCTGGCCGCGGAGGGTCAGTTCGGCGGGAAGGGGACGGATCGGGATGGTTCGAACGGACCTGGGTGGAGCAGGTCGCTACGGCTGCTGGGAGGGAGGCTAGGGTGCGGCGGGAGGGGGTGGGCTTGAGCATTTGAGGCGAGGACGGGAAAGAAGAGATCGACTCTGGGCGATAGATCGAATTGAGACCCCTCTCCGGGCAGGGTCTGATCTTTCCTTTCAACCTTCTCGTTTAGTCTCTTGTCCTTCTCCCCCGCTACACAGTCGACCTCAACACCGACAACGAACAGCCATGCCAGCCTGGCTTAAACCCAACGACCTCCCTCAGCACTTCGCTCTGTCCTCGGAGTCCCCCTGCGAGTCTCCTCCCTCGTCTTGGCGACTCTCTCTCGAACACGACCGCCTGCAGTCCTCGATGAACCACTCGCATTGGAGCACGCCGACTTCCTTCTGGCAGTCGGAAAGCGGCGAGGGCAACCTTGAGGGTTACACCTTCCCTTTGTCGAAGGGTGAGTAGTTACGGCGTCTTGGGTCCTCCCATCTCACCTGGAGGTGCTGCAGCTGACGGGGAGTCTACCCCTAACAGGAGGAAGCACCTCAGAGCGTCAATCTCTCCCTGGCAAGTCCCACAACAGCCTGGGCCTCTCGATGGACTCGTCCGTCCTACCCACCTTCGACGATGGTATCTCGACGTCCTCCTACGCCCTTGGTCTCGTCTTTGGCACCGTCGAGCGGGACCGCCAGAGCTCCTGTTCATCCAACTCAAGCTACGCCTCGACCTCCTCCGTTCTCTCATACCTCACCTCCCCATCCAACTCTCCCGCCCTCGTCCCCGTCTCCCTCCCTTCCCCCCAGCTCATCCCTTTCGACCCTCCCACCTCTGAACCTCTCAAGGACCTTTCGCTCACCCAGCTGGCCAAGGACGACACTCCCCCGACTCCCTTTCCTCAGCCACTTGCACTCCCCGGCCTCCCCTCGCTACCGAGTCGCCTGGGCGTGCTCCGCGGCGAAGCGTACGGCGCCACCTCTCTCCCTCCCACCACCTCCAACCTTCCTCCACTACTCAAAAACTTTCACCTGGCACTCGAACCTTCCTCGCCGCCTTCCCGACGCCTCTGCACGCACCTCGACCCCTGCGCGGAGAGCGAGGCGCCGGCTCCCCTTCTCTCGAACGGGCCTCTAGCCCACTCTACCTCCACGTTTCCATCGCTGTCTTCGCCGAACGAGATTGCGGTGGGTGGACCTTCGTCGAAGCGTCCCCTCCCTTCCACCTTGGTCGAGCTAGGGAGATCGTCCCTCTTTGTTCCTCAAGTGCCTACTTCCCAGGCGCCTCAGCAGGTACGTCGCTTGGGTCTATGTTCGTTGCGCACGAGCAAAAGCTGACTTGCTCCACCCTCCGCAGACTTGGAGTCGTCGCTCAGCTTCGTAGACGGAGCCCTTGGCGTTCCCTGTTCGCTCACCCACTCCCGTACGTTCCTATCTTCACTCTCTTTGGCACAGCCTGACATCTACCTCACACAGCGTCAAAAGAGCTCGTGCTCATCGCTCGTTCATCCCTAGAGGCCTAGAGCCCCATCCTCGTCCTCTCATATTCCCCTTTCGCTCGCGGAACTCGTTTATACACCCCCATTTGCATAGTACTATCCACTCATACCCCTCTCCATCCTCTTCGTGTTAAACTTCTCCTTATCCCCTCCTCGTTCCTTCCACCCTCGTCGCGATCCTCCCTCAGCATGTCGTTGAACAATCTCGCAAACCAACCCGTTTGCGTTCTTTTCGAGAGAGACTCTTGAGATGCGTAGCTCGTACTATCACCGAGAGCTACTCAGATCCTCCGCGGTCGAACGCAGAAACCAATTCGAGCCAAATCTCGATCGAGCGTCAAGGTCGGAAAAGCGCGTCTCGACCGGACTCCGGCCTTTCTCCCTCCTACCACCCACTCGCACCAACGCCACCCTCAGCAAGTCAACTATGAACACCCAGCACCCCCTCTACTCCCTCCTCAACCCCTCCTCACCCGCTACCTCGCGTCCACCTCAACGCCACTCGACGACCGACCTCGCCGGAGCACGCGTCAAGATCTCGCTCGACAACGTTCGTCTCTCGCTCAACTCTGTCGAGGTGGCTCGTACGTCTTCTTCACTATTAGGAGGCAGGGATGAGCTGATGCGGTGCCAGTGCTTGAGGTGGAGGGGCTGGGGAAGACTTTCAAGGCTGAGATGAAGAGCCTTGGGAAAGCGGTCGAGGAGGTCTCACAAGAGGTAGACAAGTCCGGTGCGCTTTTCGCTTCCTCTACAAGGGGCAGAAGCTGACTAGAACGGAGCAGCGGAGAAGACGACCGAGATGATCTCTCGCACCCTCTCAAAGACTTTCTCCACTCTCCTAGGTCCATCCGTCTCCGAGCTCTCCTCATCCACCAAAGCTCTCGAATCCATCGCGAAAGGATTTACGACGCAGCTTGACTTGGTCGGAGTGACGCTGGCGAGTGGAGCGAAGGATACGGCGAAAGGGTTCGATAGTACCAAGACTGCGGTGTGTTATTCGAGGACTTTGGCGACGGCTGCGTTTGGGAGGATCGAGGGGAAGTTGGGGGAGGAGTTTGGGAAGATTAAGGAGAGGGAGGAGATGATTGGAGTGGTGGTGGAGGGGATGGGGAAGCGGGTTGAGGAGGGGGAGAAGTGCTGGAAGGAGGTAGAGAAGACGACGAGGGAGACGGCGAAGGGGGTCGAGTTTTTGAGGGGAAAGTTGGAGATGATGGAGGAGGAGAGTGGGAGGGAGATGAAGCTGCTGCGGAGGAGGGTCGAGTCGCTCGAGGAGGAGTCCAAGGTCAACACTCAGGTGCGAAGGCTCCTCGCTCCTTCCTGCGATCCTCGCTGACGCTCGAGTCCGATTCGCAGAACCTCTCGAACCAGCTCACCGCAATCTCAACCTCTCTCGCACCGCTCACAGCCCTCCTTCCTCTCCTCACCCAGCTCCTCCAAACTCCTCGTCGGAACGACGTCCCTCGCTCGACCACCGAACAAGCTCCCGACCCTCGCTCTTCCCGTACGACCGACGACCTCAACCCTCCGCCCTGCACCCAGGCTCCGCATAGCCGTACCTCCTCCTTGTCGAGCTCGATGGATTCTCGCACGAACGCGCTGAGGAACTTCAGTGGCAATTCGCTGGGTGGATCCTCTGGATCTCGCACGTTCTCGACTCAGTCGCTCGGACGACCAACGTCGACCGTCGCTCCCATCCTGGAAGAAGAGCACTCCCCTCAAACAGGGACCGGCACCTCGGCCATCCTTCATCGCTCGACACCCTCGTTCGCCGAACCCATCCCGTCCTTCGATCCCACCGCCATCATCCCCGTCGCTTCGTCCTCCCCACCTTCCGGAACGCCTCAGCAACTCAATTCCACCGCTCTCGCCGGTCCCTCCTCCAGCACCTACCCCCGTGGCACCTCCCCTCCCCTCCCCACCATCCTCGCAGCAACTCACACGCAACCTCTCCCCGTTCCCACTCCTCCGACCTCCCAGCCACCCCCAGTCACCTATCCCGCCTCTGCGCCACATCAGAACACCCTCGCGGAACCGTCGCCGTCGCCTCAAGAGCTCCATTCCGCACCGCAGCAGCAAATCCCAGCGAAGCCGTCGCGGTCGCCTACGGAGCTCCCTTCCGTACCGCAGCTCCGACTGCCTATTCTTGCTCAGCAGACCGAGGGCCCAAGGAGCGCGCTGAAGAAGCGCAGGAGGATAGAGCAGTCTGATACGGAGGACGAGCGGGAGGAGGTTGAGAGGAGGTTGGAGAGGAGGGGAGCGAGTTCGAGGAGGAGGGTGATTGAGCAGGAGTGTTCGCAAGCGAGTGAGGAGATGCAGGTTGATGGAGTGGCGGAGGAGGAGGAGGAACCGGTGACGGAGGAGGAGGAGGAGGAGGAGTGATTTCTGCGTGGGGGTATTCGAGGTTCAATGCATGATGTCTTCTAGCACCATATGCGCAACCCCGTCTGCTCGGACCCAAGAGCGGTCGTAGAGAGCTTCCCTCCTCGTCCGAGATCGCGCACCGCTCCGTCCAAGCACACGAGATTGCTCTTGACGTCGTCGCTTGGTTCCTGGAAGGACCGTCAGCAGCAGAATCGAGGCTGATGAGAACGAACTCACAGGCTCCCAAACAAATCCACCGCAGCGGAACACCTCGATGATAGGTACCTTTTGATCCTCGTATTCGGCGTCGACGTGTGTGCCTCCGCTGTACATCCCTCCCATGATTCCCCAGACCTTCGCAACGAACGCCTTCGCAGCTTCTTCTTGCTTCCCTTCCGCAACCATCTTGGCCGTCTCAATATCGCGCAAAGGACGAATGACGATGATGTCGATGGAGGGGGAGGACGAAGGAGCGAGTGGAGAAAGGGGGGATCGGAGGGGAGCGACGATAAAGTTGGACTCGAATCGCGAGACGAGGGACGAGACGACGTAGGAGAAGGGGCCCTCGACCGTCGCGGTACCGGAAGACGAGTCGACCTTGACCCAAGCGTCGTCGCCAGGAATCGTCTCGAGCGTCTTCGACGAGGATTCGTACCTCCGCACGCCGACGGATTCCTCCGGCAGGAGCCTGAGCGTTCCTCGCCACCATGTCGAAGCGTTCTTGTGCGCAGCGGCCTTGAATCGGTCGACGCCTGGGATCGTAGCGCGAAGCTCTTCGGCGTCGAAGAGGATCGAAGCATGTAAGGCGGCGGAGGAGACCACCGAGGTGATGACGGAGATGGGAGTGCCTGGGAGGGTGTTGAGAGCGACAGGGAGGGGAAGTGTGTAGGAGCCTCGTAGGAAGGCGAGGAGGGAATATAGAAGGGCGAGTGGGGAGTCGGTGGGCGTTAACGGGGATTCGGGAGGGAAGAGGTGGTAGAATAGGGCGTTCGCCGTTCCGAGGGGGCTGTTGCGGGCTTGATCAGTTCGATCCAAGTGTAACGGTGCGATCTGGGAGCGTACAGGATAATCAAGTCCGCTGCATTGGCGTCCTCGAGCTCACCAGACTGGTCGAGCAGCAAGCCGTTGAGGAGCTCGTGCGTCGTCCCGTCTCCCCCCAAGATCGCGAGTATCGCCTTCCTGCCATCCTTACGAGCTTTCATAACGCTGTCCCTCCCGATCCGGCCAGCATCGTCGACGCCCGTCGTGGCATGACTACGGCAAGGGAGGTCGGCGAGCTTGAGGAGGGGCTCGATGACGCGCGGGAAGAAGCTCTTCGCTCGTCCTCGTCCAGCGCTTCCGTTGATGACGATGTCCACGGACTGGCCTTGCAAGGGCGCGAGCAGAAGAGCCTTGAGAGCCGCCTGGTCCGCTGAGAACGCCGCGAAGTCTGACGACGTGGTGAAGGAGAGGGAGGCAACGGACGGGAATTCGTCGAGCTGGGCTACGAGGTAGACTACCAGTACTTGCGTGACTGCTTCCCCAGCTGCGGTCGAGCTCGGCCTCGTCTTGACGAAGGCGATCGTCTCCAGCACCAGGTTCGCCGGAAGGGACGCTCCTCCGGTGCTCTCGCCTCGCCGACGGAAGACGAGCTGACCAGGAAAGATGGAGAGGTCGTAGTACTGCTTGCCGTGATGTACGAGCAGAGACGCAGACATGGTGAAGCGTCGGAGGCGAACCTCGAACGCAATTCGGAACGTCGACTTGTCTCTTCTGTTGTTCGCGCGAAGTAGTTTCGAATTACGCGTAAAGAAAGAGCAACTAAGTGGTACAAAGCAGCAGCCGTGCATGCAAGTGCGGTAGTAGGTGACAAAAAGGTGAAGGAGAAACGAGGGTGGAAGATCTATCGCTCTGCTGAGGGAGGGGCGAGCGAAGTCGCTCCAGAGGGCTTCCGCGAGTGCCCAGCCGTCCCGTTGAAACGCTGCATGAGAGCGTCGTTTTTCTGCAAGCGGAACAGCAGTCAGTTTCGGGTACGAGAGGAGGGAGGAGGAATGAACGCACGTCGGTCTCGGGGTGGACTTGGACGTTTCCAGCCCAAAGCTGTGCCGAGGACCGCGAAGGATCGTCGGCGGCGGGGTCGGAGAGCGTTCCAGTCGAGGGCTTCCAGCCGGCTCCGATCGATCCCATGATGAGCGAAGGAACCATCGCCACTGCGAAGAGAGCGAGGTTAGTCGATGGGCGGCACGAAAAAGATTGCGACGAACTGAGAGCGCTGGGGTGGATGTCGTGCTCGGCCAACTGCTTGCTCCTTGACTTGCGAACGATGCTCGAGCTGCGAAGACGACCGCCGCGAATCTGGGCGTAAAGGTTGAGGTTGTCGACGACCTTGGTGATACCTATCGAAACCGTCTCGTTAGTTCAAGCTCCAGCGAGCGCTCGAGACTGCACGACGTACCTTCGTTCCACTGCTTTTCCTCCGCGACGGGGTCGACGGTAGGCAGAGGGGCGTTGAGGTCGGGGTAGAGCCGCATGCGGATCATGAACTTCTCGAAGGGCGGAGTGGGAAGCAGGCGAATGATGATGGCGAGGGGCATGGCGAGGGCGCCGAGGAGGATACTGATGAGCCAGTCGCGACCGCTGATCTTGACGACCTGGAACGCGGCGCCACCGAACGAGACGATGAGGGCCTGACCTCCGACCACTGCAGGAGCACAGGCGTCAGCCACGCCGACGCGCACGAGATTCGCGGACCGTACTGATGCAGAAGATGACAAGGAAGTACGTGTTCTTGAAAACGCCGACGAAGACGTTCAGTCCCTTGTCGAGTCGACGAGCGTTGAACATGTTGACTGCGAAGCGTCGTCAGCTGTGTACTCGACGGGTTCCGGCAGCAAACTCACAGATCTGGCTGAACACGAACGTGTTGAAAACGAGCGTGCTAAGCTCGTTATCCTGATCAATCTTGATGGCGTTGTCGGTCGAGTTGAAGTTGAAGATGGCGTGGCCGGCAAAGTGGAGCGTGAGGGCGGTGATGATCTGGAACAAGGCCTGCCCGAAGATCATCATCCACATCTGGACACTGATGAGGGGTGCAGTCTTGCGATCCGGCTTGCGCTTGAGTGACTCGGGAGTGGCGGGATCGGTGGCGAGAGCGAGGGCGGCGAAGGTGCTGAAAAGAGCGAGTCAGTGCGTGCTGGTGGCATGAAGAGGCGGCAAGTGAGCTCACTCCATGATGAGGTTGACCCAAAGAAGCTGTACGGCAGTGAGGACGGAGGACTCGTCGTCCGAAGCGACAGCCGAGATGAAGGTGATAAAGACGGCAGTGATGTTCTGCGCCGAACGAATCGATCAGCGACGCTCCCAGTCGACGAAGTAGCGCAGGAAAGGGACTTACGACCGAGATCTGGAACTGGAGGAACTTCTTGACCGAATCGTTGACGCAACGACCCCACATGATGGCCGAGACGATGCTGGAGAAGTTGTCGTCCATGAGAATGATATCGGACGCCTCCTTGGCGACCTCGGTACCGGCGATACCCATCCTGCATCACCAAAAGTCGTCAGTACGAGCTCGCTAGCGAAAAGCGAACAGAGGACTTACGAAAATCCAACGTTGGCAGTCTTGAGCGCAGGTCCATCGTTCGTTCCATCACCGGTAACACCAACGACCTCACCCATGCTCTTGAGGTGCTCGACGAGGATCTTCTTGTCCTCGGGGGAGGAACGAGCGAGGACTTGAAGACGGGGGACGATCTCGTGGCGTTCGGCGATGGTGAGCTTGCGGAAGACGGGGCCTTCCATAATGACTCCTCCGGGGGTGAAGATGCCGCACTGAGTGGCGATAGATCGCGCGGTAAGGACGTTGTCTCTGCGCGCAAAAGAGGCATCAGCAAGCCGCTTTGCATCGCGCGACGAAGGTCAAGCTCACCCAGTGCACATCTTGACGCTGACACCGGCCGACTGGCAAGTAGCGACGGCCTGCGTGACACCCTCGCGAAGAGGGTCCTCGATAGCGGTGACGGCGACGAGAGTGAGATCGCGAGCGAGGTCGGCCCATTCGACGTTTCCGGAATCGTCGAGCTGAGCTCCGAGCGGTGGCCAGCGAGGAAGGTCGCGGGAGCAAAGGGCGATGGTACGGAGGGACTGGTTGGCGTAGAAGATGATGGTGCGAGCTGAGGAGACACTTTTTCAGCAAGGACTCGCAAGGCAGGCGGAACGAAAGGACGAACAGATGTTGGAACGCGTCTCGTTGGTAAAT
The DNA here is from genome assembly GCA_002917775.1 of Glaciozyma antarctica PI12. NCBI lineage: Eukaryota > Fungi > Basidiomycota > Microbotryomycetes > Kriegeriales > Camptobasidiaceae > Glaciozyma > Glaciozyma antarctica. The sequence goes on along the minus strand of KZ627150.1, from coordinate 406,256 downwards.
TCGGTGGTCTCGATCGTCTCCGTGTCGGTGCTGGATCCAGGCACGTAGTTCTCCGAGACGACGACGTGGCGGTTGCAGATCTTGGCGAGGACTTCGGAAGCTCCCTTGAGCAGAAGGCGGTGGGCTCCACTCGGGAGCTTGATGACAACTCCCATTGCCTTGCGCTCCGAACTGAACGGAATCATGTGAACGATCGTGGCTCCCTCGCGCGTCGCCTTGTAGTCGCTCCAGCCGAGGTTCTTCGCGAACCAGAGAAGCGCCGTCTCCGTCTTGCTGCCGACGAATCCTCCGACCTCGCCGTGCTCGTCGGTACCTTCGAACGCAGTCGAGTTGATCGCGATCGAGTCGTTGAGAAGCGTGATGAGGGCAGGGTTGAGGTGCTGGTTGATGTCCTTCATGTCGGTCGAGAAGTCGGTACGGCCGGTTCGAGGTCCGGGAGCTTCCTTGTCGGCGTCGACATCGTCGTTCGCGTTCGAGCGAGCGGCGTTCTCGGCGAGACGGTCGGCGAACTTGAGGTGGACTCCGATGGCGCCTGCGACGACCGACATCTTGTTCTGGGTGAGCGTACCGGTCTTGTCGGTGCAGATGACGGTAGCGTTGGCCATGGTTTCGCAGGCGCCTAGGACGCGGACGAGGAGGTTCTGCTTGGTCATGCGACGGGTGGCGAAAGCGAGGGCGAGAGTGACGGCGAGCGGGAGTCCTGCGCGTTGTTACTCGTTAGCTGCGGTTCGAGTGAGCACCGAACAGGAACGCACCTTCGGGAACGGCGACAACGACAACGGTGACGGAAATAATGAGGATCTGGATGAAGTTCTGCGCCTTCTCGTTCGCGGTCCTGTCGGGGTTGGTGCTTAGCGCGACGAAGAACTTGATCACTGCGAAGATAGCTGGCCGTCAGCTGCTGCACGAAGGGGAGAGGGGGCGCGAAAACGCACTGAGTGCGCTGAAGAGCGTGAGACCAGCGGCGGAACCGAGCTTGGCGATGAGTTCGGCGAGAGAGTTGAGCTTGAGCTGGAGAGGAGTCTCCTCCGCGTCTCCGCGAAGAGCTGTTGAAACCGGACATACATCAGCTCTGAATCCTCAACGACTGGTGCTGAAAACGCAAACTCACACATCATGATCTTGCCGTGGAACGAGTGCTCTCCTACTCCAGTGACGACGTAGGTTCCGACTCCCTCGAGGACCTTGGATCCACTGAGGAGGAAGCAGTCCGTCTTGCCCCGCTCGCTACCGTTAAGCTCCTCGAAAGGCGCCTTCTTGACCGCATCGCTCTCTCCCGTCGCTCCACTCTCGTCGCAGCGAACGTTGTGACCTTGGAGGAAGATTCCATCGACGGGGAGGATCTCTCCAGGCTCGACGATGAGGATATCACCGACGACGACGTCGTAGACGCTCATGAGGCGTTCGCTGCCGTCCCGGATGCACTTAACGTTGCGCTCCTCTTTCTGGGCGTTGAGCTTGCGGAACTGGCGCTCCTTCTGGTAATCGTTGACGGCTCCGACGAGGACGACGATGGCGATGGCGACGGTGATGGCTACTCCCTCGACCCAGTCGACTTGAGGCGCCGTGCAGAGGTTGGTCGGGGGGCAGCGGGTGGATTCGAACTGCTCCGGAGGCGTGCCGATATCTTGGTAGAGTCCGAGAGCGAGGGAGACGACGGCGGCGATGGAGAGAATGAACTGCGCGCCGAGTGGAAAAGTTAGCTCAGCTCGAGCTCTGCGAAGGAGGATCGAAGGGACTTACGAGGACCTTGTCCTGGTAAGCCATCCAACAGAGCATGAGGAACGATTTCCCGGGGCGTTGCGCGACGCGGTTCGTGCCGTAGACCCTGTTGCGCTCGCTAAGCGGGATCTCGCTCTGCGCATCCGACAAGCCCGTCTTGGGGTCCGTCCGAAGTCCATCGAGGACCGCCGCCGTGCCTCCCATGCTGGCGAGCTGGTGGTAGCTCTTGGGGTCGTAGATGCTGTAGAGCGCCGAAGGAGTGAGGGCGGTGTTGAACGGGGCCATCTCCTCGGGCGAGGGATCGGGCTTGACGATGGGACCGAGATCCTTCTTGGGCGCGCGGGGGAAGATGCCTAGCCACTTGCGCGGCGCGGGAGCGGCTTCCTCCTCGACGGACGTCTCGCCCTTCTCGATGTCGCCGCCGGAGGTGGGTGAGGCGCCGTCGGGGATGGTCGAGGTGAAGGAGACGGCACCGGAAGGTCGACGGACGTGCTTGCCCTTCTCGCTCATCATGCCGTCGTCCGAGGTGGCGGTGGTGGAGGATGGGGCGTAGCTGAGCTCGTGTTGAGCGCGCTTGGCGTCAGGCTGCTCAGGGGAGAGGAGAACAAGAGGTCAGCGCAGATCCTCGAGAAACGTGGGTCCTGCGACGAGCGGCGGACGGGCCTTTGTCGGGCGAAACGATCCATGTACGTCCGATGCACTACACGCCACCGTAGCGCCTGACACCGCTAGCTCGATGGCCTAGCAGCTCCCGTCGTACTCAGGCCCCTGTACCCAAAACTCGAACGTCGCGAGGTGCCAAGGCCACCAACGCCCCCGAAGCTGCTTGCTCGACATCGTTGACAGGAGAGCCGAACAGCTGTGCGCATAGCCCTTCAGGCGATGATCCAACTGCGGTCCTCAGCTTCCCGCTTGTAAACGCCAACTATAAAAACCGTCTTACGCGCGACCCGCCTCCCTCGAAACGGCACAGAGAGAAAGAGACGCCACTCACATCGTTGTTATCCCTCAATCCTAGCGTAGTTCCAGCGACGAAACTGCCGTCGGGGCTAGGAGGTGCGTCACTTCCGCCCTGAGCCGTCCCGCGAGAGTTAGGAGAAGTGCCCGGGATCGAAAGCGAGGGGCCCGTCGGAGAGCTAGAGTCGTCGTCCGCTGCTGGGGAGATGGAGAAGGTGGGAGGAGGGGTGATGGGGGAAAGAGTGGTGGCGCCGGTGTTGGTGTTGGGAGGAGTCGAGGGTCGCGAGTTGTCCGTCGAAGTGACGATGGTAGGGACGTCGGGCGCCATCGCTGTTCGGTTGTAGCTTCGGCGGGGTTGGAGCTGCTTGAGGATGAGCTGTGGTGTGGGTGTCGAAGGGAGATGAGGAGAGGAGAGGAGTGGGGCGATGGATCTGCCTTGGCAAGTTTCGATCGGTGTCCGTACTTAGAACAGTACAGTCGAATTACAAAAAGTAAGCAAAAAGTAAACAAAGACTACAAAACTACGACGGCGAGGCTACCAAGCCAGCCATTCGGTCGTTGAGCTCCTTCACCTGCCGTTCAACCACAGCAGCCAATCCAGCAACCTCCCTCACACTCCTCCCAAATCTCTCCGCATTCTCCCTCCCAGCCTTCGCTCCGTGCACCTCCTTAAACTTGCTCAAAATTCGCCCGACCGCACTCGCCACCTCGTCCGGACTGCCAATCCTGAGTTGATGCGCCGCCCGAGCTTGCTGCCTCATCGCCATGAGCGTAAAGAAGTTGGTAAAAGAGGAGGATGACGACGATGACGGAGAGGACGATGATCGGGGAGGGGAGGAAGGAGGTGAGGGTCAAGAGGAGTGAGGGAGCGGGAGCGACTTCGGCCTTGACCTCCTCCTCCTCGGCGCCGGCGACCATGAATTCGTCCTGGTGCTCGGCGATGTGAGCTCGAACAGCGGCTTCGACGTCGTTCGAATACGTCTTCTGTCCGTCGAGGCAGCTTCGCTCGATGATTCCCTTGAGCATGCGATTGACCTGCGTTCGTGCGAAAGATCAGCGACCTTCCTGGCAACGAAGAGAGACGACTCGCCTTCGTCCACTCGACCTCGGTCGTAATCTTAACCTTGGTCCCACCCATCACGCTCCAGGTAAAGACCGTGCGAGTTTTGACGAAGAAGCCTGCTCCGGAAGGAACGTCCTGCACTTCCGCATCAGCTCTCCTCCCCATCGACACAGTCAAAGCACGCACAGGCGTATGCGTGGTCGTGCGCACGGCGATCCAAGACTCTGGGTCGACCTTCTCCGTCACATCCTCAACTTCGCACAGCGTCTCCTGCTCGAATTCGCACGTTAGCCATGCTCGCGAGGACCGCCGAAGCGAGAGAGAAATCGCACCTTGGGTCCCATTGACGCGTGAAGAGGCTTGATGTAGGTCATCTCTCGCTCCTCCTGCTCGCCCTCCTTCCTCCACTCGCCGACCTTCATATCTGCACGCTCCATCAGCCTCCTTTCTCCCACAAAATCGAACGAACAAACTCACCCTTGAGCTTCTGATTCTCCTCCCAAAACACCTTCAAGAACTCCTCATCACGAAACATGAGCCCGTACGCCTTCGCCGGACTCGTCGGCAGCCCAAACTCCCCCGCCACATTCGCAAACTCCTCTCCCTCATACTTGGTCTCCGGATGCCCCCTTCTCGTCTCCTTGACGACCTTCTGCGCCTCCGTCAACTCCTCTCCCTCACTCTCACTCCCGCTGTCCCTCTTCCTCAAGATCGCAGGCAAGCGCGGACGGAATTTGAACCGTTTCTTCTCCCCCGCATCGTCCTCGTAACTCATCACATCACTGCTCTTCACGCTCCTCGAATCGTCCCGCGCGTGCTCGGGGTGCGCATGTCGCCAGACGGCGACGAGGAGGGCGTACGTCGCGTCGCGTGCGAAGAGGGAGGTGAAGGTGTTTTTGCCGTTCGGGGTACAAATGTCGAGAGCGTTGGGGAGGACGAGGGCCGTGTTGCCCTTCTCGATCGCGGTGACTTCGGACCAGGGGATTACGGTAGTGGTTTCCCAGCCTGTGAGGGAGTTAGTGGAGGTGGCGAGGAGCGGAAGGGGGGACGGACCGAGGATGTTGGCGCGGAAGGCGAGGTGGTTCTCTGATACGTAGAGTCGACCTGAGACGAGGATCTCGCGCTGGAGAGCGCAGCGGTAGTCTAGCCCGAAGCAAGTCGTCAGCGAGGACAGCCTGCGACGAGAGAGCAACGCACCTTCGATGAGCTCGTCCTCCTCCGGGATCTGCGGGAAGAGCTTGTGGAACTTCTCGTTACTCGTCTTGGGCGACGGATCGCACTCCTCGAGCACTCGTTCCTTGATCGAAGCCGACAAGCTATCCCCGACCGAAGTCCCTCCCACCCAGCTCGTCGGTACGTTCCTCCCCTTCGTATCCACTTTCCTATCCTCCTTCTCCACCTCGACAGCCGAAACATCACCCTCCGTAATCCCCCTCGGCGCAACGAGACTAACCGCTCCGGACCCCTCGAGCTCCTCCTCATCCTCCGGCGTAGCAGTCCCCGCCGTAGCGCGCTTGAGGAGAGACAGCCGCTTAGGCTTCTCCGCAGAGGCATTGAAGACCACCTCGGGCGCCTCACCCCGCGCGGAACCTACGACGCCCTCCGTCCGCCCGTCCTGGACCGCCGCGAGCGACTGAGCTCCTTGGGCGCCGAGACCGCGTTCGCCGGAGGTGAGAGCACCTGAGATGGTGACTTTGGGAGAGGAGGTGGAGGAGGTGGAGGAGGTGAGGCTTGAGGGGCGGGAGGGGTCCGACTTGTCCGAAGAGACGGGGGAGGCGGGGGAGGTGGAGCTGGAGGTGTCGTCCGTCTTCTTGCTGAAGAGTCCCATGGCGGTGGCGTTGCTGGTGCTTCTCGAGGTGACTCGTCGTCTGGGATCAAAGCCTCTCGTCGCACAGGATCTCGAGGACAAGAAAGTGAGGACGTCACTCTCTTTTGCGTTCTCTCGTGACCGACTTCCTCTCCCGCGTTCCTCGTCAGATCTCTCTGCAAGGGGAAAGGAAGTAGCGTGATATAATTCAGCCAACAGTCCGCTGCTGCAACGAACAGAGGAAATGGAGAGAAACAGTCGAGGCCGAGGGCGCTCCTTGGCTTCGCAGGTTCGCAATCTCAAGCTCTCAGCACCAGATCTATTCGAGAGTACGAGCTTTTATAGCCCGTGCAGCCTCTGTAAACCAATTCAAAAGCAGCTGGCTCGAAGCTACAGCTCAGCTCGTGCCTGCCGGAGCTCCAGCGAATGATCTTGCCCTTCGCACACGCTGCCTCGTCGACCTCTTCTCCTCAGCTTGATAATCCCTCTTCATCGAGCCTGGTATTCCTCATTCGAGTCCTTGAGGTGTAATTCCCAGCTTTGCCTCTGCGTCGCAGCGTTCTTCTGCGTGCCGAGGAAGGACGATCTTGCAAGAAAGGGGTTGAGAAGCGAGCGGTTGATTCGAGTGAAGAGAGTAGCTAAACGTTGTTGAGGGAAGGGCGCAGCTAGTACCACATTCAGTACATGAAACAAGCAGAAGCGAGCACGGGCTAACACGCGAGAGGGGGATGAAGAAGAGCGTCGTTCGTTTCGGCGCCGAGCGTGGCTGGCCAGAAACTAAGTGCAGAGAAGCACGGAACTAGAGTTGCTACACTGGACGTAGAGTGGAAGAAACATGGGAAAGCAGAGGTCGTGGGCGCAGTGGCGGAGGTCGTGCAGGACGCACGAGGTGAGGAAGTCCGAGGGGTTGAGATGAACGCGCTTGCGAACAGATCGCTGGCCCAAGAGGCTTAAGCACCTGGATTCCAGAGCTACGCACAGCAAATTGAATCGCAGTGGCGCAGAGGAAGCAGATCTCCACCCTGCGAGAGCACGCCCCGTCGTTCCTCCAGCGCGGTAACCTCTGCCCTGAATTGCTCTGTGCCCAAGAGAAGAACACGAGCAGCTTCACGACTCGGGGGAAGCTCCCTCGCACGATCAGACCGAGTCACCACGCGCAGAATGAACCGGCGGCGAAGGAGAGTCTCGGAGCAGACGCGATTGAGGCCTCGCAAGCTCTGGCGGCGCGATGACCAGGCTAAGCTCTTGAGCAGCTCAGGGAGAACGGCTGTTGAGCAGGTTGTGGAGTAGGAGAAGAGAGCTCTTCGGCCGAACGTCTTCTTGGCCTTCCTTCGCGACGCCGCGTGACCGGTCGATCTTTGCTCCTACTCACCACCACGACCTCAGCGCGTATGGTGCCGAAGAACACGATCCTCACGGAAGCAGGGTAAGCTCAGCGCGTTCGCACGCAGTCGAGTGGAGCCGGAGGCGGGATGGACGGAGCTTCGAGGCGGAAGGTCTTGCGCGGGGCGAGAGGGCGGCCAACGCGCTCGTACGGGCCAGGAACAGGAGCTGATCCTCCCCCCCCCCCCCCCATTGGCGCAGACGCTCGCCGTGGTACCGAACTGGTGAGGAGGGGAGGAGCTGAGGAAGAGGAGAGGACAGGAGCTGACTCTCAACTGGTGGTGCTTCAGATGGGACTCCTCTGAGCGCGTACCTGATTGGAATCAGTGGTGGGAGTGCTAGGTAAGCCGCTCTTCGAGAGACTGCTCGCGAGATCCCGGGCTGACCTCGCATCGCAGCGGCAAGGTGCGCGACTCGCTTCTCTCTCTTGCGCCTCGAGACTCACTGCTCCCCTCTTCTCTCAGACTCGTGTAGCTCAAGGTTCGGAACTGCTTAAATAATCTCAGAGCTTCGCTAATCAGGCTCCGCAGAGATCCTCAAGAGGCTGGCCGTACGTGGTCTCTCCTCGCAGCTTCTACCTTCGCTCACAGCCGGCGTTCGCTCAGGTCCCTTGGGTCCTTGTGATCAGCCAGGACTCCTTTTACAACAGTCTAACTCCCGAGCAATCAAAGCGGGCGTTCAAAAACGAGCATGGTCAGTCTTTGCCTTTACCACCCTCGACCTCGAGCTGATCAGCTTCCTTCGCAGACTTCGATAGTCCAGGATCTTTCGACTACGAGCTTCTGCGACAATGCCTAATCGACCTCAAAGCCTCTCGATCCGTTCAGATCCCCAACTACTCCTTCGTCTTGCATCAGCGCACTCTCGAGACGTCGTATCTGTACGGCGCCGGGGTCGTGATCAGTGAGCATCTCGCTGGTCGCTGCGGTATCGCTGCTAACACTTTGATTTTTAGTCGAGGGGCTATTTGTCCTTCACGACGCTCAAGTTCGCGACCTTCTCGATCTCAAGATTTTCGTCCAGGTTCGTTCCTCGGTTCTCATTCGCCCTTCACCTCCTCACGCATCCCGTAGTGCGATTCAGACATCATGCTCGCACGTCGTCTTCGCCGAGATGTGGTCGAACGAGCCCGCGATCCCGCTGGCATGTAAGCCGTTCTCCTGCTTTCGTTGTCGACTCGCGCTCACCTCTCGCAGTCTTGATCAGTACCTTCGCTTCGTCAAACCGAGCTTCGACAACTTTATCCTCCCCACATCTCGCTACGCCGACGTAATCGTTCCCGGTATGAACAACGAGATCGCCGTCGACCTCATCGTCAATCACATTCGGCAGCAACTCGACGAGCGGAAGCATGAACTCAGGACGGAGCTCTTCAAAGCGAACGTGGATCCGGCGACACTGAGCCTTGGCAACGGAGGAGCTTCGCATTGTGCAGAGATCGGGCTGCCTGATACGGTCTTCGCGCTGGAGCAGTCTTCTCAGATTCGCGTGCGTGCTTTCCAGTCGTCCCGTCGCAGCTCGTACTGACTTGCTGTTTCGCAGGGCATTCAAACTATTCTACGAGACCGAACGACGTCCATCTTCGACTTCATCTTCCACGCCAACCGCCTTTCGACTCTCGTCATCGAACACGCCCTCACTCTCCTCCCCACGCGCCCAAAACCCATCATGACAGCCACGCACCTCCCCTGCATAGGGAAAGAGCTCGCCATCGACGCTGGCCATCTCTGCGGCGTCTCGATCCTTCGGTCGGGCGCGTCGTTGGAGAAGGGCTTGCGAAGAGTGCTCCGCGACGTCGCAGTCGGGTCAGTCCTGATCCAGAGCTGCAAGAACGGCGAGCCGCTCCTCTACCACGTCGAGCTGCCCGAGATTATTACACTATCAAAGGAGAGCGCCGCGGAATCTTTCGTCCTCCTCCTCGATTCGCAGATCGGCACCGTGAGTTCGCTCGCTCCCCCGCCTTCGCAGTCGCTGACGTTTCTCTCTCAGGGTGCCGCAGCGCTCATGGCTGTTCGCGTCCTTCTCGACCACGGCGTCCCCGAATCCCACATCATCTTCTGCTGCATGCTCGTCTCGCGCGTCGGCGGCATCTGGGCGCTGCGAAGAGCGTTCCCGGACGTACGAATCGTCAGCAGTGCGGTGGATGATGGACTCGAGGAGCGGTGGGTGTGGCCGACGGATCCTTATCCCAAGCGTTCGGAGGACAAGTCGACGGGGAGACGCAGGGAGGGAGAGCAGGGGCCGAAGAAGGTGAGTGCGAAGAGAGCAGGGGGCGAGCAGAGCTGATGAGAAGCAAGCAGGTGTTTGCGATCACGCCGGGATTGGGCGACTATGGTAGTCGCTACTACGGCTGCTAGGACCGTACGCAGGAGCGACTTCGCAGAGTTCGCTCGCAAGCCGCTCCCGCACCCCTTCCTCCCATCCATCCATCGCACCCCGCTCGTACACCGCAATTCATCTCCCCCGCTGCATACACATTCATACACGTTACATCCTTCGGCCATCGTACGAGCTTCGCCTTGCTGTGTCCTCCCTCCTAGCTCTCCATCGCCTCCGACGCTCCCTCAGTCCCAACTGCCTGTTCCCCCACTGGCGCTTGCCCATGCTCGAGAAGCCACGACTCGTCGGTCCAAACTGCGAGGAGGGAAGGAGTCAGTAGCAGTTCGAGAGCTCGAAGCAAGCCCGGTGAGTCCTCGGTACGGCGGGCAAGCGAGCAGCAGGAGCTCGTCTGTTCGCGCTACCTTCTCGCCACCCCGTCCTGGCCTAGCTGGGTCTTTTAAGACACCCACAAAGTCTCCAGCTGGGCCTCCCTCGCCAGCGCTTCGCAGCCTCCACCTCGAGCAGCAAAGACCGTCCCGCCTCCCGCTGCCCTCTCACGCCCTAGGCTGCCTCTCCAGCTCAAGAAGAAAGACTCACTGGCCCTATTACTCCCACTAACAGCCTGTCCCTTCGGTGGCTTGGCCATGTTGACCTTGAGCACGCGAGCTGCGTTCGACGGTCCAGGGAGGACGTTCCGGTGCATGTTGTCCACGGCGTCCAACGCACTCGTCCGGTTGTTGTACGAGACGAAAGCAAATCCACGATGAGGGTTTTCTGTAGGACGCTGGGTTAGCTACTGAGGCACGAGCAGAGAGGGGCGGCGTACGGTGGGATGGGTCGGCGGGGAGCTGGAGGTCGACAATATCACCGAAAGGAACGAAGGCGGCGTGAATAAGTTGAGCGTTCTGTAGGAGTGGTTAGCTGCCTGTTGCTTCCTGGTCGCTGGAGGGCGTACGGTGTCGTTCGAGAAGCCTCCGACGTAGACGGTCTTCTACGCGGTGGGGGAAGAAGCGTGAGCTGGCATGCGGCTTGGATGCAGCTGGGTGCTCTTACTGTTGCTTCCAAGCTCATTGTAGGCACCAAGGACGCTTCGTGGCAGAGGGTCGAAGGCGGTACAGGGCCAAGAGAGCCAGTTCGCGGCGTCTTCGTCCTCTCTCTCTCGCCACGACCTCGTTAGACACACTGCTCGCTACCTACCAGGGACTGCTTCTTATCCGACTGACAGCTCTAATGAAAGCTGCCCGAGCGCGACGCTTCTCTGGCGGCGGGAGCAGCACCCTCTCCGCGACCACTGCGTGCTTCCCTTCTTCGATTCGTAGCTCAGCAGGATCGACGTTGCAGGGATTGGCGCGAAAGAGGGGCCAGTTCTTCACCATGCTTACTGCACGAGCGTCGCGGAGCCTTTGGATAATTTCGAAGTGGAGTCGTTGGTGTCGAGCGAGTATCGCAAGCTCTCATCAGTCCGAAGCAGAGTCGGTGAAAATGATGGTCGATGCTTAAGCTTACACCCTCCTATACAGCCCTGCGTAGCTGCTCCATCGTCGGCTTCTCCCAAGCTGGCTCCTCAAGCACGCTCCGTCGCCCCCGCCCTCAGATGTCGAGCTGCTGCCTCACGTGGTTGCGCACGATCTCATCGTACTGCTCGCGGTTGTCCCTGAAGACCTTCTGCAAATGGGGAGAGACGTGAGCCGGGGAAAGGCGTGGTAGGAGGTCGAAAGCGTACGCAGGCGTCGATGTTCGCTCCGGACTCGATGTTGGGCTCTGCGCGGGAATTAATCAGCTGCTCGTCCTCTAGTGTCCTCTGTATCCACCTCCTGAATCCATCACGCTTCCAGAAAGGGAAAGGAGACTCACCGGCAAGCATCGAGATAACGCTCAACAGGATCTTCTCCACGCTCTGCACCGGGCTCCACCTTCAGAGCAGCGGCCTCGTCAGCCATTATTGAATGAAGCACTACAACAAACGTACCTCTCGCTCGCAGACTCGTACGAGTTCGGATCATCCCCAGGCGCGTGCAAGATCGAAATGCAGACGTCTCCGGACGCGTAGACTGCTCACGCGGCGCGTATCAGCTCTGGAGAACAGCGCAGCAGCAGGGAACGCACTGTTGGGGTGGAACAACGGCGGGTTGAACTTCATCTGGGAGTCGTAGAACGCCATCAGCTCCTCTCCTCCGACCGAGCCAGCACACGGGTTCGCACCTTGGGCGGACTGAGGGGGTAGTCTCGCGGGAACTTCAGCTCTGCCTCAAACACTCCTCCTTCGAAAGGCGTATCAGAGGGTCCAGAGATCAGGCAGGACCAGGTGAAGAAGTCGGTCTCGGAGACAGGGCCTGAAGATGATCAATGAGCTGGCGCGGCGTTTGAAGATGGGAAGGGGCGCACCAGCGGTGAACATGCTGTCCTCGTTCTCGGACGCGGTGAGCTGCTTGTACTGAGAGCGGGGCGTCAGCGGTGGTCTCGAGAGGGCCGTCCTGGAGCCACGCGAAGGCGACAGGAGTGAGCTGGACGGAGGGGCGACAAACCTCAGTCATGAGCCGCTTGAGAGCGGTGGATGCGTTGGCGCGGGGGTTGTTCATTTAGGCTCGCAAAGGGTCGTCGGGGGTGGGGTCAGGAGGAAGAGAGGGAGCAAGTCGTCTCCTGCCGTGCGTTCGCGGGTTGGCCTTCTCCCTCAACCTCGGCCAGAGTATGGCGACACTCTCAGCTCTAGTACGATCGTACACCACCCTCGAGGAATCAACACTAGCGACCTCGGACATCCCCGCCCAACTCGCCTCTCGTGCGGCTTCCCCCCCACCTCCTCCCGTTTTCTGTACGCTGACAGCTTCTCCAGGACTCGCTGCCAAGGAATGCCGACTGCTGGAGATTGTCAAGGAGCTGGGGGAGACTTTGATGAGCGAGACGGACGAGCTGCGGGCGCGAGGTGAGTCTGAGGGAGGGAGCGCCGGAGTCGAGAGAGCTGACCCGATCGTGGGGACGCAGGTGTGGGACTACTGGCGGCCGTGGTGGGAGCAACCGATAAGAGCTCGCTGGATCGTCAGAGCAGTGCGTGCTTCTATGACGAGCTGTGGGTTGAGGGAGCTGACGACCTGCTCGCCTTGCGCAGCCAAGACGCTCGTAACGTTCTTCACGAGCAAGCTAGCGGACCTTACCTCAATGCTCTCGTGCGTGACAGCGCTGACGGCGCTCACCGAGTCTCCCAACTTTGGCGTTGGCGAAGGGATGGAGGTCACTCGCGGGTACGCGCTTCCGTGCCAGCCTCGAGGCATCTCCGAGCTGATTCCTCCTCGCTCCCCAGTATCTTCTCATCCATCAAGCTCCCCACCTTCCCTCAGTCCACTCGGTTTACCGTGTACACTCTCCTGGACGCCCTCATGTCTCGCTCTCGCCCAGCACTCAAGCGCCTTGGGAAAGAGTTCATCTCGGGCTACTGTGCGCTTGCGGAGGGAGAGAAGGACCCAAGAAACCTTATGCTCAGTTTCAGCATTGTTCGCGTCATGCTCGTCGAGTTTGAGATTGGGGCGAACGTGGAGGTGAGTCCTGTCGAGAGCTTTGAGGAGGGGACGAAGGAGCTGATTCGCTGCTCGTGCGCCAGGATCTGTTCGATATCACCTTTTGCTACTTCCCCATTACCTTTACGCCACCTCCGGACGATCCCTACGGTATTACGAGTGACGAGCTAGTCAGCGCGCTCCGGTGCGTCTCTCGCTGCCCAGCGAGCCGTGCAAAGGCTGACCTGAAGAGCTTCGCAGGAACTGTCTGGCCGCGACTCCAAAGTTCGGAGCTCTGGCACTACCTCTTTTCCTCGACAAGATGCAGGCGGCAAGCGAGAAAGCCAAGGTTCGTTCTCGTGAGTCCCCGAGATGAGGGCGAGCTGACGAACAATGCGAACAGCGCCAAACTCTCCAAGCTTTGACGGCATGCTTTCCTATTTACGGTGCGGTTGCTTGCGGAAGTTGGGCTGGGAGGTTCTCCGAGGCTCTGAGTATCGAGGTAAGCGTCTGCGCCCTCTCCATCCCGCAGTACCTGACGCTACACCGCCAGGTCTTCCACGCCACCGACCCCGACACGATGGAGCTTGCTCTCACGACCTTCCAGGGTCTGTTTTCGACGCTCTATCCCGATATCGATCCTACCGAAGTCGCGAAGCTTCAGACGGTCGATGAGGACGACGAGATGCCGATTGAGGCGACGGCCGAAATCCAGTCGGGCGAGATTCAGGGCGTCGCGGTCAAGGTCGTCGCGAACTCGTTGGACGAGCTGCGAGAGCCAGACAAGAGCAATGCGAAGCCTGCCGCACGGATCCTGGCGGCCTTGATTACCAGCTCAAGTACGCCTATCGTTCGCTACAGGGGGCTGAACTGACGCGCGCTCTTCAGATCGCCTCGCGCACTACACTCTTGCGCTCGCCTTTCCTCAACTTCTCTCCCTCTACAAGAACCCCGACGAAGGCTCACTCCGCGCCCCCGTCCTCATCGCCGTCACGGCTCTCCTCGCCTCCCTCTCGCCTCCACCTCCCCCAGCCTCCACCTTTGCTCCTTCCGCCAACCCAACCTTTACGCCTCCCTCGCTGTCCCACCTTGACGGCGCATCTCCCCTCGAGCCCTTCCGGGACGACCTCCTCTCCGTCTTCACGTCGGGTTCGCGATCACCGACCTCTCGCCCTCCCGCCCTCGAAGGCCTCGTCAACCTCGTCAAGATCAAGGGGTTCCTCTCACCCCAAGAAGTCGGCTACGTCGTCAGCGCGATCAACGACGTCCTTACGGAGCCCGAAGGCGAGGAGCAGTACGATTCGGCGCTCGAAGGCCTCGTCGTCATCTCTAAGCTCCACCCTCGCATCATCGAAGGATCGACCCTGCCGATTCTCTTCTCCGCCCTCCCCTCCGAAGCCCCCGCAACCGACAGCGCGGAAAACGCAGCGTACCGCCGTGCGCTCTCCGCCCTCGCGGCGCTGTGCGTCCATCCCGACCTCTTCGAAATCCTCACCCTTCGCCTCCTCGCACGGCTCGAAGGCGTCTGCGGGATGTACTTTGCGGAGAAGGAGGTGCAGGATCGGAATACGCTGTATGCGCATCATCTTTTGTCGACGATGCGCGCGGTTCTCAAGGCGAAGGGAGACGCGGGGCATACGGATCTGCCAAAGTACATCGAGAAGCTCGTGCCGAGGATTCTGGCTATCTTTATCTTGCCGACGCTTCAGGCGATGGACGAGGGCGAGGTGGCGAAGGATCGGAGGCTGTTGGTCGATGCTGGCAAGGTCATCACGCTCGTTATTCAGAAGCTCGACGTTGGGTGAGTGGACGTCGAATCTTGCACGAAGAAGTGGGCTGATGAGTTGGATTGGTGCAGACGTCAATCGGCTTTCTCGTTTGCGGTCAACTCGGCGTTCCAGGATGGCGCTTTGACGCACTTGCTCGGCGAGCTGGCCAAGCAAGCTGGGGAGCTGCCTTTCCGACCTCTGGTTGTGCGTTCTTCTACCTTGATTCCACTGAGCGCACAAACTCACCATGGACTTCAGCCGGAGAGCTCATCAGCTCAACAAGACACCGTTGTCCTCTTCTCCGCCGCAATTCTCGCTATGCGCCCGACGATCACCCTCAGCGCAGCCGACGTTTCGAGCTTCCTGCGCAATGCTCTCCTCCGCTGCCAATCAGCCACGAACGAGGCGCAACTTTCGGCTATGCTCCACCTCATCGGTGCGAAGGTCAACAAGCGGTCACCGGGTTCGTCCTTCCAGCTGCCTCCTCACTTCTGCCAAGCCGCTGATCGCTCCTCTCGCAGACATCCCCGAGTTCTTCACTGAGGCTCTCCCGGCTTTCTGGAACGAATGCGTCGTCGACTCCTCCAAGTCGGAAGCGTCACGGAGAGCAGCGTTGCGAGCCTGGGCATGGGTACGTTCCCTTCTCCATCCCTCTATCGTACATCAACTAACTTCGAGTCTTTCAGGTGGCGAAGGGTCTCGTCGTGCGTTCCGGCCAGCGAGGGTACGAGGCGGTCGAGAAGATCCTCGAGCTCTTCCACGATCCCATTCTCGGACGCGACGCTGCTGCCGCGCTGGGAGTGATTGCGGACGAGGGAGATCGCGTGCTGTCCAAGGAGAACTTTGCTGTCATCCGGGTGCGGGTTCTTCGCTCCGATTGTGCGAGAGCGGGTAGACTGACGCTGTTTCCGTCTTGCAGCTACTCTACAAGCAGCGGTTCTTTGCGTTCCTTCTTCCCAAGCTTGTCAGCGGTCACAAGGGATCAACAGGCGCCGATCAGGCCGTCTTCCTCATCGCTCTCTCGTGCCTCCTCCAGCACATCCCGAAACAGATGTCTCTCACCGAACTCCCCAAGGTCCGTCTGCCACTCCTCTTCCTCAAAGGCACGCTAACGAATCGATTCTCCAGCTTCTTCCTCTCCTTATCACCTCCCTCGACCTCCCCGACCCCGCCCTCCGCGCCAATGTCATCGAGACCCTCGGCACGCTCGCCAAGGACGTTCCCAAGGAGATGGAGACCTCAATCGCCAGCATCGTATCCAAAGTGCTTCGCGGGATCCTCGTCAACGTCTCGAACGCCAAAGGCGCCGTCGTACGTCTCGCTCGTTCTTCTCAACTTCTGATGTTGACGACGTGGTTTCGATGTGCAGAAACTGAGGATTGCCTCGCTCGGCTTCTTGGGCGTCCTTCCGGCGCATATCCCATATACCGTCTTGCACCCGCAGAAGGCGACGGTCCTCAAGCAGCTCGGTCAGGCCGTCGACGACCCCAGGCGGGATGTGAGAAGGGCAGCGGTGGATTGCAGGAGCAGGTGGTGCGTCGGTCCTTTTCTAGGCTGCTGCGAGGCTGAGCTAATGACGGTTTGTGTTGCAGGTTTCTTTATTCTGGCGGAGGGTCGTAGAAGGGAGGGGATCGAGGAGGAGCGAGGAGAGCTAATAGGAGAGCTCCTCACGAGCGGTCTGGCCAGGGTACGCCTCAGGTTCTGGTGTGTGTAGCAATCGACCTCTTGGATACTCTTGAAAACAGCCCCACCTAGGTTCTTCTCACGAATTGAAGGACGATCGCAGCCGGGGCGCCAGAGCGAATCCCAAGTCGCGTCGTCGACGCGCGCAGCTTGCCTTCGACCCAATGCCTCCGAAATCCTACGTTGAACCTCCGCCCACTCAAGGTGATCTCAGCAAGTTCCTAGGCAAGCAGCAACCACCCCGCCAGCAGACTCTAGGCGCCATGTTAAAGAAGGCGGACCCGGCGGCGAACGATGGCGACGAGATGCAGGTGGACGACGCGGAGGCGGAGGTGGTCGTGCTTAGTGGGGGAGAGGACGAGGACGAGGAAGCCGTTCAGGCTGGTGAGTCTTGCAGGGAGGAAGGAGGGAGGGCCTAGCTGATACCTCGCCTCGTCTCGCAGTGAGGCCGAAGAAGCGCCGCACCGTCGCCGTCTCGTCGGACGAGGATGAGGAAGCTGCTCCTAAAGCTAGCTCCTCTGCGAAGAAGCCCAAGAAGGACTCTACCCCCGCCGCCGAACCAGGTTCGTCGCGTACCTTCCTCACGCGCCGCTCAAGCGTTGCCAGCTCACCCTACTTCGCCAGTGATCAAGAAGGCGCCGACTCCCTCCCTCAGCAAGGAGCGCTTTACGGCTCCGTCTCCTAAGGCGAAGGCCGCCCCTGTCGCCGACCAGAAGCCGCCCGTCTCCTCGTTCTTCGCGCCCAAGCCCAAGCCACAGCCCAAGGAGGTGCCAGCGGCGAGCTCGAGCGGGAAGGCGAAGATGGCGGAGAAGGGGAAGGGGAAGGCGGAGAGCGTTGAGCCGGAGAAGAAGCAGGAGCCGGCGGAGGAGGCAGAGGACAGCGAGAGTAATGAGGAGGACGACGAGGCTGCTGGACAACTGTGCGTGGCGTTCAGTTGGTTACGAACACTGGCTGGGGGAGCTAAAAATTGGACTGCAGAGCCGATATCTTCACCCGCAAGGCTACTCCTGCGAAAGGCGCGAAGGACAGGGTCGACTGGAAGGCCGGAGCTCCGTACGTGCTCTTTCGCATGTCCTCTCCAGGCTGATCACTGACTCCACACCTGTCACAGCGTTCCCTACCAAGCTCTCACCGACACGTTTGATCTCATCTCTCAAACGACCAAGCGTCTCGAAATCTCGGCCTTCCTCACCCAGTTCCTCGTCGAAGTCATCCAGAAGACGCCCGACGACCTCCTCAAAGTCGTATACCTCTGCATCAACTCGGTGAGCGTTCATAAAGCTTCTACGAAGGTCTCTTCTCATGTACTCTCGCCGCAGCTTTGCCCCGCCTACGAATCGCTGAAGCTTGGAGTCGCGGAGGCGTTCCTGATGAAGGCTATCGGTCTCAGTACGGGTAGGAAACCAGCGGATATCAAGGCAGACTACAAGAAAGCGGGGGACCTTGGTTCTGTAGCACAGGTTTGTCCCTCGTCCCTTCTCGTCCTCCACGTCGCTGACCGCCCTCCGCAGACGTCGAGGAACAAGCAACAAACGCTCTTCCAGCCGAAGCAGCTTACCATATCGAGCGTGTTTATGACTCTCAGGGACATCGCAAAGGTTTCAGGCGACGCAGTGAGTCACGTTCGTCTCTTTCCGCGGCGTGGTGCTGAACTCGGGTGCAGGCTCAATCGAGGAAGGTCGGTCTCATCAACAAGCTTCTCGCAGCGTGCGGCGGCTCCGAGACCAGGTTCCTCATTCGCAGTCTCGAGGGCAAGCTTCGCATCGGACTCGCTGAGAAGACTGTGAGTCTTTGCGAGGAGCAGCGTAAGGACGGAAGCTGATGCGCGGCGCAGGTCCTTGTGTCGCTCGCGCATGCAGCGGTGACGGCTGCGGCGTTGAAGGAGGGGAAGAAGCTGTCCAAGGAGAGGATGAAGGGCGAGCTTGAGGAAGGGGCCGAAATCGTCAAGGCGGTCTTTTCGTGCGTCGTTCGTGATTTCTCCACTTCGGCGTGCTGATGCGACTTCGCGCCGCAGGGAGCTGCCTTCTTACGACGTCGTGATTCCTGTTCTCCTCGAGAAGGGAGTTCACAAGCTCAAGGAGTCGTGCTTCCTCACGCCTGGTCCGTCTCCGTCACCGCCGTTGAGCCCGCGCTGATGATTCTGGCGCAGGCGTACCTCTCAAGCCCATGCTCGCAAAGCCTACAAAGGCTATCACCGAGGTCCTCGACCGCTTCGAGGGCAAGAAGTTTACGTGCGAGTACAAGTACGATGGAGAGCGTGCTCAGGTGAGTAGTCGTGCTGAACTTCGCGCCGCCTTTGCTCACTTCTTGCTCCCAGGTCCACTTTCTCGAGGATGGCTCGATCAAGGTCTTCAGTCGTAACTCGGAAGACATGAGCGTCAAGTACCCCGATCTTGTCGAGCAGCTGCCTCGAGTGCGCCTTCACCTTCTCGTTCCCCGCACATTCCTGACGTCCGTCCGACAGTGCATCAAGGAGGGAGTCAAGTCGTTCGTTATCGACTGCGAAGCCGTCGCCTGGGAGCCGGATGACAAGCGACTCTTGCCGTTCCAGGACCTCAGTCGCAGGAAGCGAAAGGACGTTAAGGCCGAGGACATCAAGGTCAAGGTCCACCTCTTCGCATTCGACCTCCTCTACCTCAACGGCAAGGTTTGTAGTACTCACTTTCCCGGCCTCCGCCCCGCTAATCCTCTTCTCGATAGCCTCTGCTCGAGGAGAACCTCGAAAGGCGTCGCGAGCTTCTGCACGAGACGCTCCAGCCCGTCGAGGGAGAGTTTGCGTTCGCCATGTCCGAGGATGCGACGAGCGTCGAGGCGATCCAGATCTTCCTCGACAAGAGCATCAAGGACGGCTGCGAGGGGTTGATGGTCAAGATGCTCGAGGGCGAGGGCGCCAGTTACGAGCCTTCGAGGCGCAGTGTCAACTGGCTCAAGGTGTGCTTGACCTTCTATCCGTCGAAAGTCGAGGAACTGACGCGAGTCCCCTGGCACAGCTCAAGAAGGACTACCTCGCCGGCGTCGGAGACTCTTTCGACCTCGTTGTCATCGGCGCAGATCACGGCAAGGGCAAACGTCTTAACGTCTACGGGGCGTTCCACCTCGCTTGCAAGGACCACGACGGCGAAGGGTACCAAGCGATCTGCAAGATCGGCACCGGCTTCAGCGACGAAGACCTCAAGAGCCACTTTGAAGCTCTCCAGCCGCACCTTCGCGATCCCAACATCAAGCCCAGCGATTACGAAGTCCCTTCCGGGGGGTCCTACTCGCCGCCGGACGTATGGTTCGAGCCCAAGGTCGTTTGGGAGGTCCTCGCTGCGGATCTCAGCTTGAGTCCGATCTACACCGCTGGGATCGGTTTGGTGAGTCCCCTATTACCTTCTTACGAACGTCGCTCACTGGTCGACCGGTACAGTGCGACGACGGACGTGGAATCTCGCTTCGCTTCCCTCGCTTCCTTCGAGTTCGCGACGACAAGGCGCCCGAGGACGCGACGGATGGAGAGTTTGTGCGTTTGTTTCCGCTTCTGCTTTCGATGTAACTGACTGGATGGATCTACGCAGGTTGCGGACGCGTACCGTCGTCAAGCGACGACCGCTCCGAAGGGGAAGGGGAAGAAGGACGACGACGAGGGCGGGTTTTGGTGAAGGAGCTTTGCAAGTCTATTTTATTTGCTTGACTAGTTCTCTGTGGTAATAGTCGTACTCGCTGTGTTTAGCTTGAGAGATCAGGCAGCTCTGGAAGGTCATTAGAGAATCGAAGGAAGGAGTCGAGGGACAGGAGGATAATGTCTCGGCTTGCTCCTTCCCTCCTTCGTTGTCGCCGCCCTCCTCTACGTCTACGTCCTCGACCTCCTTGAGTTCAGTTCAGATGGCTGAGCTCCATCTCTCCAAGCGAGCAGAGGACCTGGTCGGAGAGGGGAAGACGAACGTTCTCGGCAAGGCGCTCTTCCGAGTCTTTAGCTCGCAGGTGCGCTCCCGCTTCAAGGACGCGCGAACAGCACAGCCAATGACTTCCTTAGTACTCTCTCTCGAATCCTGAAGGTTAGCAGCGGCCGTTGGCGCGGGAGTTCGGGAGCTAACGCGCCCGCAAAGGCGTAGTGTGTTGCGGCCTCGCAGAGAACGTACGCCTCAGGGAGGAAGGAAGGCCACGCAGGAGCTGACGATCAACTCCACAGTCGCTATGCCACGACTGGCTCACGGCATTCTTCGAGCGGAGCCTACATCTCGGTTCTGCCGACTTCACCTATGGTGCGCTCCTCCTTCCTCTCCTCGGCTCTCCCCTCTGACACCCACCCGAGGCGACTCCCTGCTCGGTTCACAGCGCCTTTTTGCAGCTCTAGGAAACTACTACGCCAGCTACCTCAACCCGCTGACTCCCGTCCTCCCCTCCCACATCGCCACGGCCAACGGGCTCACGCACCTGCTCGACCAGCTCTCCGCCGTCCTCTGCGATGCCGGAGAAGCGTTCATCCTCCCAACGCCGTTTTACAATGCGTTTCCGGAAGATTTTGGACGGAGAAGCGGGGTGGGGATCGTTGGGGTCGAGATTGGGGAGGGGTTGGAGGGGAGCTTGGAGGAGGTGAGGGCGTTGGAAGTGGAGATGAAGCGGAGGGAGGGGACAGGAGAGCCGCTGGTGAGAGCGGTGGTGGTTACTAATCCATCGAACCCGCTCGGTGAGTGGGAGAGCTTGTGGGAGGTGGATAGTGCGGAGCTGATGATGCGGTCTTTGCAGGATTCTGTTACGAGGAGAACGTGCTGCTGGAATATGCTCGCTTTGCCGAGCGATGGGACCTGTACCTCATCGTCGACGAGATTTACGCTCAGTCCGTCTACTCCTCAGGTACGTCGCGAAACTCCTCCTCCGCACTCCTCGCTAATACCTCGCAGACCTCATCCCGCAAACCCCATTCACCTCCATCCTCTCTCTCGACGTTCCCTGCGATCCCGCACGCATCATCCAGCTCTACGGCATGTCGAAAGACTTTGGCAGCAACGGCTTTCGCATCGGCGTCGCCGTCATCCAACACAACCCGCGCCTCTCCGGAGCCCTCTGCGCGACCGCTGGAATCTCTATGAAGATCGGTTCACCCGCCGTACGTCCCCCTTCCCTTTCCCACAATCAGCACTGACGCCGCGCGCAGGACGCCCTCTGGTCCGCCCTCCTCACCTCTCCCGAACTCCCCTCCTACCTCACTCTCAACCGCACCCGCCTCGCCGAAGCCTACAACTTCGCCACGAGCTGGCTGCGCTCGCACGACATCCCGTACCGCCCGGCGAACGCCGGTCATTTCGTCGTGATCGACTTGCGAAGATTCCTCGGGGGCGAGGGAGATGGGAAAACGAAGGAGGTGGCGCTGTTGGAGCGGTTCGTGGACGCGGGAGTATATCTCGGACCTGGTGAGTCGTTCTGAAGGATGTAGGCGAGGAGAAGGGCGCTGATCCTTCGCAGGGTTCTCGTACTTTATCAAGGAGGCAGGATTCTTTCGACTTACATTCTCGATTGCTAGACCGGCGCTCGTGGTTGGGTTGCAGAGGGTAGAGGAGGTGCTCGGGCTTGCGTCGAATGGATCTTTGGGAAATGCAACGACGAGATGATTCGCGAGCAATGTCCTCGATAGCGAGAGGAACGTTTGGAGGTGGGGGGTATCTACACAAACGTGTCCAGACTGAAATCCAAAAATAAGCGAGTTCTACAACATCGCCGCCCCAAGCGCCACCAGCGCTCCCCATCCCGCGCACGCCAACCTTCCTCCCGCCGAATCCTTCGTCGTCGCCGGCTCCGCCGCGATGTCAGATTGCCTGACCTGCGTGACGCCCGGAGTCGTCTCGTTGACGAAGCCGACGATCGTCGTGTCCCGCACGTACGTCTCGATGTACGCCTGGCTCAAATCTTGCCCGAGGCAGGTGATGATAGGCTCGAGAGTGAGGGCGGGAGTGAACGCCATGGCTTGGGGGAGGACGTAATCGACTGCGCTCGTGTTAGCGAGGGAGAGAATTCGAGGAAAAGACCGAACGTACTGGCGAGATCGACGGTCGTAGGGTGCAGGTCGTGAGCGAGGACGATGAAGCCTGTATCGAGGGTGGCGCTGGCGTTGATGATGCGCTCGAAATCGTCTAGGACAACCTGGGCAGGCGCAACACCCGCCGTGACTCGCCAATCTTCCGTGTCGTACGAGTTTCCGTCGACGGTGGTCCAAATAATGGGCGTGAGGCCGAGGGCTTGGGAGATGTAGCGAACCCTGCGAGCGCAGGTAAGCTTCGGGACGCGTTTGAGTAGTATTGTCGGGAACGAACCTGTCGTCAATGTCGCCGTAAGGAGGGCGCATGGTCTGATGAAGATGGGAAGCAAGTCAGCGTGATTCGCCGCGCGAGATCGAGGAGCGTACGTTGGGGGTAACTCCCGTCACGGCCTTGAGGACCGCCTTGGACCAAGCGAGTTCAGCGATGATTGCCTCATTGCTGAGCGTCGTCCTGTGAAAGGAAAAGGCGTCAGCGCAACCCCCGCTTCGCAAAGGTACTCTACTCTACGCACAATAGAGGGTGAGACCAGGTGTGGACCGAGATTTCTGCGACGAAAAAAATAAGCATGCGTTCACGAAAAGTAGGCGAAGCACGCACGATGGCCAGCCATGTAAGTGGACTGAAGAATCTGCGGCGACGCGACGACGCGAGACCCAACTACGAAGAACGTCGAAAGCAGGTTCTGAGTGGCGAGGTAGGCGAGGAGCTTGGGCGTCGAAGGAGCCGGCCCATCGTCGAATGAAAGACCCCAGGTGCTCTTGGTCGGGCAGAACGTAACATCCGAATCCCGCGTGCAGCCCCCTGCGTTTTCAGAATCAGCGGAGCTCCGAAGACGCGCTCACAGCAATGATTGCTCACCGCAAGTCCACCAGCAGGTCCCATCCGCTCCCGCATTGGCAATCGCCGCCGCGTTCGACGCGTTCTGGCAGCCTCCGAGCTCGGTAGGGGCAATGTTCGGAACTTCCGACGAAAGGTCGTTAGCTTCGGTCTTGCACGCGACGGACCGAAGGAGGAAAGGCACTCACTGTTGTCCATGTCAATCTCGGAGATCCACTGGAGCATCTCTGCTGAGTCCACCAGGAGGTAGGCGGTCGAGGCGGTCGGTAGTCGGCCGGGTTGATCAATTGGTCTGCGAAGGAGAGTCAGGCGCGGTTCAACAGCAACACCAGATACGCTGCGTTCCCTCCCAGCTTCCTCCTCGAAAGCTCTCCTCTGTCCCTCCAAAGATCCCCCCAAAGAAAGGAACTCCGCCGGCCAAGCAAAGCACAGCCAAAAAGAGAAATGGGGAATCTGAGACACGTACAGTCGGGCAACACTGGAGCTCCCCTGACAGGCGAGACTGAGCCAGCAGCGTACGTAACCGCCAGAGGAACAGGCGCTGAGCCCACAGGAACTACGAGAGCCGTCGTCGCCGCTGCTGCCGCGCTCGTCCTCCTCCTCGTGGGTGTCGCCGCCGCCTCGCTCGCGGCTGTTGGCCTGGCCGCGCGCGTCGTTTCCTGTCTTCGGAGGAGGCCGATTTGAGGGTTCTCGGCGCGGTGGGCGAGGGAAAGGAGAGGGAGGGAGAGGAAGGCGATGGAGAGGCTTAGGCTGGAAACCATGGGTCCGTGAGAAGGCGAGGGGAACGTCGAAGGAGAGGGGAGCGTCGGAACTGGCGTGAGTCGTGGAAGAGACTGAGAGAAGTGCCGGATAGAGAGGGGAGAGTCCTGGTGGGGGTGTACGCGCGAGAAAGAAGAAGAAGAAGATGAAGAAGTAGTGAACAAAACAAAAAGGAGCGAGCGAGCGAAACGGAAACTCCGCGGTTCCGAGCGTCGATCAAATCGCCACGCGCCTGTTCCATTCTCGACTGGGTTCGTCTTAGTAACGCTCTTCAAGATCCAGCCTGATCCAGCTCATAATCAAGCACAGGGTCGTCCTCTCCCTTGTAGCTTGACTCTCCAAAAAAACGGTGCATCCCAGCACAACCCCAGCAGTCTCCTCGCGATTTCGGGCGCAAACAAATTAAACAGTCTCCACATTCCGACCCAACACGCCCCCCTCGGCCAAGCCCTTGGTCAACGTCCCCAACAGATCCTTCAGGAGGCGCAAGTCCTCCCTCTCCGCCTGTATGCTCTTCAGAACCTCCTTCCACGACGCGCTGGCCGTCGCAAAAGCCGACTGCGAACGGAGGAGCACGAGTTGCGACGCGACCCGTTGAGAATCTGCGGTCTAGCGACGAGCGCGAGGGTGAGCGACGAATACGACGTAAAGAGGAGACGCGAGAGTACCTTAGTCTCAAGATTCGCAGCCTGGAAAGGACAAAATCAGCTCGCGGAATGTAGAGCGGCAGCGAGGACGTACCAGCGTTCCGCTCTTCCACCCGCTCCTCTCCGCATCCAGCTCCTCTCGCTCCCTCCTCTGCGCTATTCGCCACGCTTCTCGCTCCCTCTCCGCCTCCTCGCACCGCTGCTTCACCTCCTCCTCAAGCTCACTCCTCCTCTCCTCCATCGCCTCCTCTATCTGCCGCCTTCGCTCCTCCTCCTCCCCCCTTTTCCGCTCCTCCCACTCCTTCTTCTCCTCCTTGATCCTCCTCCTCTCCTCCTCCAGCTCCACCCTCATCCTCCCTAGCTCATCCCTTCCTCCTCCGCCTTCCAATTCCCCTTCCGCACCCCCCTCACTCTCCTCCACCAGACTCCCCCTCCCCCTCCCCCTCTTCCAAGGCGTCCCAACCCCCTCCATCTCCCTCCGCATACTGATACTAAACCCCTCATCACACAACCACTCCCCCTCATCCCCTTTCCTCGCGCTCGCAAGGCTCATCTTCAGTATCTCCTCGAGCGACGCCGAATCCCTCGTTGAGCGTTTGATTAGGTGAGGTCGGGGGCGAGGAGTCGCTAGGGAAGAGGAGGAGGCGAGCGGCGAGGAGGCGAAGGGAGAGGTGGAGATGAGGTCGGAGGGGGAGGGCCGGGAGAAGGTGGGAGAGAGGTACGACATCGCATCGCGTGAGGGGAGCTTGGGCGGGGTCGAAAGAGAGTCAGAGAGGGGTAAGAAAGGTCGTCCGATAGTCTCCCAGCTCGCATTCCCCGCTTCTTCGTCCGGCCTCGGCAGTGCTGCAGCGACGACGTGCGCGATTGGGATCTCCGATGTCACAGGAGAGGCATTCTCCTTCCTCCCTATCGCTGGCTTTCCCGCACGTAGAGCAGAGGCGATTCCCTGATCGCTCATCTCGCTCCCGAAGCTTCGCACGCTCCGGATCGTTTGTCCCTCGTCGAGCGAGTCGCTCGCAGATGCCTTCTTGGCGCGAGCGGTAGGGATCTCAGAGGATTTGCGTTTGAGAGGTGCTGGGCGGGAAGTGGTAGGAGATTCGGAGGGCGCTAGTCTGAGGTCGGAGGGCGCTAGTGTGGTTCATCGGTTTTGCGGAGGTCGACGCGGCGGATGAGGCTTTGAGGGGCGCAGGGACCTTGCGCGCTGTCCCAGGTAAGGTCCCGCTGGAAATTACTTGCTGCATTCCGACTTTCCTTGCCGTGCTCGTGACCGAAGCAGCGGCTGCTGAGCTGAGGTGAGTCGTTTGAGCTCGGAGAGTGCGTGGACTGCCGATCGCGGCGGGTTTGGCTGCGCGAGGAGTGGAGCTGATCTCTGAGATGGCGGAGGTGGCGGAGACAGATCGGGCGGAGAGAGCTGGGGCGCCGGAAGGGAGTCGGCGAGGGAGGGTGCTGGTCGAGGCCGTGGGACGGGAGGCAGCGAGGGCGGGCTTGGGGCGAGAGAGGGCAGCTGTTTCGTAGTACCGTGAGCTTCTTAGCTAGACTGAAAGGAACAAACACACCCTTGCCTCCTGTGACAGTCGTAGGAGCTTTGAGACCAGACGCAGCAGCCGACGACAACAACGTCCTCGCAGGCCGCACCACCGTCCCCAACTCTCCCTCTCCTCCGTCCTGCTTCACCAGAGATACCTTCCTCCCACTATCCGTCCCTCCACCACCTCCTGCGCTTCCTCCTGCTCCCCCAGCAGCTCCCGCTTTGGTCGCGTTCGACGCGCTGAGGAGGCCGACTCGCTTGACGGTTGAAGGCGGGACCACGCGGCCTGCTTTCCGAGTCGGATCAGGTACAGTAGAAGAGGTGCTTGTTGCTGTAGGGAGGGTGCGAGAGGCGGCTTTGGGAGGGGAGCGAGCTGGGATGTTGGTCGTTGATGGAACGCGTTTCGGTTGCGCAGTGGCTCCTCCGGCGGGTCGGGCAACTAGAGATCTCATAGCCCTAGCTACTTGTGACTGCTGAAGCTTTGGCAGCTGAGTGGTGGAAGAAGAGCCAGACAATGGACAAGCTCGCGGGTTGATTCTCCCCACCCGACTCGCTCCTGACTCTCCCTCTCTCCACCACCTCACGATGCCTCCGCCTTCAACACCAGCTCGCCTACTACACGCTCTTCTCTCCGTCAACGCCCAAAAGCCTCGACTGATCAGCTCTCCCACTGTGGCACCTGGCAACCCAGCGTCTCGTCGCGCTTCCGTCGCCATCAGTGAGGCTAATTCCCCTTCGGTCCGGGGTGATGTGGAACGAGTGCGGGGGAACGTAGAGGAGTTTATGAGCTGGCTCCTGCTGGTGGTTGGGCAGGGAGAGGGAGGGTCGGCCAGCGTGAACGCGATTGCGGGCGATTGGGGGAGCGTGTTGACAGCGACTCGGTTACTCTCGAGGGAGCGCACCAAGTCCTCCGACACCTCGCAGTGCACAAATCTCCAAGAACGTCCCGCTAACGTCCCTCTGCCAGTTATCCGCCTCCGCCCCTCGAGCAGCCCTACGACCTCCCCCGCTTCCTCCACCACCTCCCCATCCTCCTCCTCGCCTCTCGCCAGTTCCATCCCCCTCCCCCTCTCCCCCTTCCTCACCCTCTCCCGCCTCTCCTTCTCCCTCCCTCACCCTCCCCACAACCCCCTCTGTCCCTACACAGCTCGCGGAGTTCTTTGCCCAACCCTGGGTTCAGGCGCCGGGGACGACGGCAGAGATCTTGTTCATCAAGCGAGCGAGTCGGGCGACGGATAAATGGAGTGGCCACATTGCGTTCCCTGGAGGGCGGCAAGAGCCCGAGGATGAGGATGGACGGTACACGGCTATGCGGGAGACTTGGGAGGGTGCGTTCGTCAAGGCCGTTTGGAGTGAGAGGAAACTAATTTTGTGTTTGCAGAGGTTGGGCTTGATTTGGCGGAGAAGGAGTGGTTGGCAGTCGGCCAGCTCGACGACCGCGAGATCACGACCTCGCTCGGCAAGCGACTCCTCATGATCCTGTCGCCCTTCGGTACGTCCCTCTGCTCCATTCCTACGAATCCCGCTGACTCTACCCGCAGTCTTCCTCCACACTTCCCCGCACACCCCGGTTCCCGAGCTTCAGGAATCCGAAGTCGCGTCGGCGCACTGGATCCCTATCGAGCTGCTCCACGCTCCTCAGGCCAACTACGGCGTCGTAGGTATCGACATCAGCTCCCGGTACGTTCTCTCGCAGTTTCGCTCTCCGCACGCGAGGATTGACGATCTCGCAGACTCGCTCCTCGATCCCCTCTCGCGCGACACGCATTGCGCCTCCTCGTCGGCTCGATGCACTTCCGGTTCGTCCTGCCTCCCCGCTTCCGATCCCAGCCTAATCCTTATCACAGCTGCGTCCTCCTTCCCAACGATCCGGTTGCTCTCGGTCAATTCACCCCTCTCAGCGCCGACGGCACGCGTCCCGACCTCAAGCTCTGGGGCCTAACCCTCGGCATGACTCTCGACCTCCTCTCGAGCATGTCGCTCCCACCCCTCCAAACGGCTGAGAAGGATCTCAGCACGTACCCGCACGCCGTCACTTCTCTCGACGTGCCTCTTCCCACTACAGGCCGCTCGGTGGGACCTAGTATGGCTAGTATCTTCCCTCGATTCTGTACGTCCTTCTCCCCCTGCCTCCCTTTTTCCGCAGAATTCTGACGCAGAGCACAGCGTACCCCGATATCAATTTCCTCATCTACCTCTTCGGCTGGCGATACCGTCGTCTCCTCTCCCTCTCCCGCCACTCTCCCTCCTCGCTACAAACGGGCGTAGATCCTCGAGTCAATTGGGCTGGCATGAGTTTGGGAGCTTACTATAGTGCGGTTAGGAGGGCGCTGGTGGTCGCGGTGGTGCTGAGGGCGGCGGGGGCGGTGGTGGGGGTTGGGTGGGTGGGGTGGTGGGTTGCGAGGAAGGTTAGAGGGAGGAAGGCTTAGAGGAAATTGAGGGGTTTGTTGGATCTTGGACAGAGGGTTGAGGGCAGGGTGAGCGGGCTTTGGAGACGAACGAGGAGAACGAGCAGGGGGAAAGCGCAGGAGAGGCTTGCGGGTAAAGGGGGATGGTATTGCGCTCAGAGCTTCGACTCAAAGTTGGGTACGCCAACGGGGAGCTCGTTGTAGCGCAGAATCTGAGGCGCCGCAACGAGGTACGGCTGAACGAAAGGTCCAAACGCCGCGTAAACAGGGTTTGCTGCGATCGAACTTTGAGTCAGTCAAGGTTTCTAGGGGGTAGGAGGGGGAGGAGGAACGAACCGGTGTGGGCCTTGAGAGCTGCGCGCAAGGAGTCAGCTGGGAGTGAGAACAGGTGAGGAGGACAACGCACACTTGGGAGAGACGTAGCGCTCCACGATCGCAAACTTGGTAGGATCCTTCGCGTCCTGGTGAACGTACCTACTCCCGCGTCAGCCAGAGAGACTGAGAGAGAGAGAGCGCCAATGCTCACCAGCCCAGAGTTCCCTCGTCCTTCCTGTACGCTGCGGCGAACTCGCTCTGCGGAAGCAGGGTTAGACGCGCTCGAGGAGAGTAGGGAGGGACGAACGAGCTTGGCCTTGACGGGGTCGACGCCCTCGGGCTTGACTTGGAGGTGGACGATGAGGACGCTTTTGAGGAGGGTCGGCGGGGTCAGTCTTGGAGTGCGCTTCAGAGGGAGGAATGAAGGTACAAAGCCATTGCCTTGAAGAGTCTTGAGGAGGTGCTGGGGAGTGCGACGACTTGAGAGACAGACCTGGTCCGGCTCAACTGGGCGCTCCGGGTTCGGCGACGGAGAAGCGGAAGACAGGAGGTCTTCTTTCTCTTTTCCTTCTCCTTCGAGGGCAAGGCAGCGGCTATCTGGTAAAGCATAGCGGGATACCAACGATACAGAGTAAAATAGGCTGGAACGGTTCGGAGAGGCGACGAGCTTCAGAAAAATGAACCCCATTCCTCCCTCGCTACTCATAATGCCCCTTCATCCCCTTCATCTCCTCGCGAGAAGTAGTGGTACCGAAAATAACGTCCCAAACCCTACTCTGCTTGCCGTAGTTCCGACCTGACTTGCCATAGCGATGGTGCTGTCGAGTGACGCATCAGCGAGCGAACAATCGAGTACGAAGCTCCGCGTACAAGATCGTGGTCTTCAATGATGAGCTCCATGCCAACCCAGCGAAGGATAGGACCCGTAATGGGAAGAGCCCAGTCTGCTCTGATGCCCGTGTGGCCCTGCAGGAACGAGGGTAAGTCAGCGAAGTGAATGAACGAGCTCACACTGCAGCTCGTTGGGTGGGTACTTACGAAGATCTCGACGTAGGCGCAGTAGCAGACCATGAGTTGGAGCTCGTGAAAGTTCATAGGAACGAGCAGGGTCGCACACAAGGGGATGAGAGCGATTTCGAGGATTTCTTGGTAGCCGTCGGCGAGGATGGAAAGGACGGGAGAGGGGTGCTGTACGCGCTTAATTTAGCAAGTGAATGTGATTTGGAGGGAAAGGAAAGACAAACCTTGGTAGAGTGGTGCTTCTGGTGGATGTGCCAGAGGAAGTCGATCTCGTGGCAGCTTCGGTCTACAGCGAAAGGTCAGCTTGTATTGGCGTGATAGATCTTTGAGAACGACTTGCGGTAGACGTAAAAGAAGTAATCAAGCGTAATGAGCCAGAGGAACATGCGGATGGGAGTCGTCCAGCTGAAGGCCGAGATAGGCGACTCGTTTTGATCCCACTTGAGAACAAACTCGCCGCTGTTGCGAGCGATCATGAACGAAAGAAACCCAATCTGTGAGAGTTAGAAGACAGTCAGTGAAGAATGGGCGACACGATTTGAAGGGAGGAGACGCACAGCGAGCTGCTGAACTGCCCCGTCTGGAATGCGATCGCGACCACATTCCTTCTCGTCGAGCGTTCCATAAATCAGCGCGTACCGGTCGAATCGTTTGAGCTGGAAGGTATCGATTAGTTCAGTCTTGACGCGGGGCGAAAGGATCTCACAGCAGCGAGAGCGAACTCGGCGAGACAAAGGAGGTAGATGGGGAAGGCCAACCAGATCGGCCACTTGTAGTCTGTGAAATCCATCAGCACTCTTTCAAAGAACGAGTAGCGACTACGCACTAGGAAAGACCCAGTAGGAAAGCTGCTGAAGCACCTGCGCCGCCAACGCCCTCGGAAGAATCCAAAGATGCTCTCCCAGCGTCGAATGCGACGGTATCGGTCCCCTGTCCGCATCCGGCTTCCACGTATGATACTCCTCGCTCATCTTGCCCCGCATCACGAGCTTCTCCATCCAAGTCATGTCCTTGCGCGGCTTGCGATAGAACGTCGACTTTGGGCGCCAATCTTTCGCCTGTCGCGTCTGTTTGACTTCGGTGAAGGGCTCATCGATGGAGGTTGCTGGTGATTGGGAGCGGGAGGACATGGTGGAGATGCTGGAAGACATGGTGGGTTGAAGAGAAGGCCTGGCGAGATCGAATCACGGGCAGCTCAGTCGCCGCCCAGATTCCGGCTCGCTCGAGAGATGAAGGGACTCAGCTGAAAGCTGAAGCACGCTGGGGAATCGGGAAAGCAATTCCTTGGCTTGCATCGACTACACCTTGAGGGAGGAGAGCAGATCGGTGAATCGGCCGCGGGCGAGCTTGAAGCGAGGCGAACAGTGAACAAAGTCTCCCCATGCAGGAATGTTCGATCACCCTTGGAGAAGAGCTAAGCAACTCTGCGAGACTTGTGTAGGGCTTCCCTTGTCATCTTCGAGAGCTCAGAGGTCCTCCCAGCGCTTCGAGCTTCGAGGGCGACCGAAGGCAGGGCTCGCTAGCACCACAGCTCGTGGGACGAGTGCGAAGGCGAAGGAGCAGTGTTTCGAGAAGAGCAGGTCGAAGACGGAGGAAGAGAGGAACTAGGAGGAACCCACTTTGGGCAGCTTCAAGCGAACTCCGCGGAAACCGCTGGACTTGATGCCCGCGCCCTTTTCCTCCTTTCCCTCTCCCCCACCGCCCAGCTTTCAACTCAAGCGATGCCGTCCGACTAGCCACACATTCCACTGCAGCGCAAGATCGTCTACGGCTGCCACATCCGCGCCCACAGCCTCGACCAGGCCGCTCGAGCGTTCAGCGCTCTCCAGCAGAACTTCCTCGCCCTCGACATCGTTCGCCTGAGGAGCGCGCACGGCACACTTCGGTCCAACAATCCCTCGAATAGCGCTCCCAGCATCTCCCGCCTCCCGGCCGAAGTCCACTCCCTCATTCGCGACGAACTGCGGGACCTCCTCGTCAAGGACGAGCAGCGAGCGTTTCGGGAGATGGTCTCTTGCGAGCACATCGCTCACGGGTGGGAAGACGATGGTATTCATATGATGGGGGAGAAAGAATGGGTGAAGAGGAAGAGCTGGTTGTTCAAGGAGCTGAACGAGCATTCCGAGGATGGATGCGAGGCGTGCGAAGGGCTTAGGCAAGAGATGGTCGGGGAAAGCAGCTACGACGGCGATACGGTGAGTGGCAAATCTTCCGCATTGCGAAGGGGCTCTGGTAACGTGTCGATGTCGATGAGGGAGGAGGATCGCTGATCACCTTCGTCCCCTCGCAGCTCCAACTCCTCGTTCCTCTCCTCTCCTCGTACGGCCTCGTCCTTCCCACCCCTCACGTCGTCTCCCCTTCCTCCTACACGCCTTGAAACCAGCTCTTCCGGCCTATAACCCTCCCATTGAACATCAGCCCTTCCGTCTCCGCCGCCGAAGCGACCCACACCCTCCTCGCAACCAAATTGCGCAATCTCAGGAACGAGAAGGATGCACGCGCAGTGGACGTGGACGCGGACGAGAGCTTCGGAGAGGCGAAGAATGAGGCGAAGGAGAAGGAGCGTAGGCTGCGAAAGCCGCTGAGGGACTACGACCTCTTCGCGCTTCACCTTCCGAAGCCCAAGTTCGGCGAAGCGGAGGGGAGCTCGGGAGCTGGATCGACTTTGAGGGGAACGAGGGCGCAGACGGGGTTCGGATGGATGTCGGTGCGCACGGAGGACTGAGGAAGGGTCGGTGAGGTGGAGCTCGTAAAAAAAAAACGGTGAAGGCATAACGCTTCCTGGTGTAATCAGAGTGCTGCCTGCGTAACTACAAGCAGAGCTGTGTCGTGGGTGGAAGACGTTAAGTAGAGCACCGCACCCCTCTCCGATCTCAAACTCGTCCCCCTCTCGCCGCCAGCACAGAGTCCCAACGCGGGCGTTTGCCCACCCTCAGATACTCTACCGTCTGCACGCGACCGCCTTAAAAGGAGCAAGACCGATAACGGCCGTCCCTTTCTCGAACGGAGCCGGCACGACCCCAAGGAGCTGACGATGTCAACCAGCACGCCTCTCCACCCGCTCGAGCTCCCGCCCTTCTCCCTGCACTCCTTAATCTCTCCCGTCTTCCCCCTCTCCCCTCCGTCCCTCCCATCCTCTCCTACCAAAGGCACCTTCGGCTCCCCTCCCAGCTCCGGTTCTCTCGGCCGCCTTGGCCAGCTCGTATCGAATGTGGCTGGTGGTGGAACGGCAGTACCGCTACGAGGAGGCAAGCGTGACGAGCGTGCGGAGCGTGGAAGCGAGCGGGGAGAAGGTCTGGGTTGGAGGGAGCGATGGGCGCGTGAGGATCTACGAGGTCGTGTCGCCTGCTGTAGTGGAGGGACGACGAGGGATGGCACGGGATGGGAGCAGGAGTCCAGACGTGGGGTCACCTATGAGCGGGAGGAGGACGCCGACGAGCCCTGGGCTACCTAGAGAGGTGCGTTGCGTGGACGCGGGCGTGCTGACGCGGAGCTAACGGCTGGGTCCTGGGCAGATTGCAGCGCTCGACCTGGTGGAGGAGGTCATGGTTACGCAGGGAAGGAAGGCTGCAGACCGGATAGCACTGCTGGAGCGGTTGGGCAAGGCTGTCATCCTGTCTGGTGCGTTTGCGTCCTCCAGTTCTCGTCGCGGCGTTCCCTGCTGACGCGCGCACATCCAGAGGGCCTCTTGACGTTCCATTCTCTCCCATTACTGGTTCCTCTATCGGTGCACTCGTTTCCGGCGATGAAGGGAGTTACGACGTTCTCGCTAGACGAGGATGAGCTCGCTGGAGGAGGGACTCCCGACGTGATGCACGTGTGCGCAATCAAAAGGCGTACGGTTCATCTTCTACAAGTGACGAAAGATGGCGTGACATCTACCAAGGTCAGTGGTTCCTTCTCCTCGTGTTCATAGTTGCTGACCTTGCCTCAGGACCTTCCTCTCCGCGGTGGCGCCCTCATCTCCGTCTTTCGTCGAGGCCACGTCTGTATCGCCGATGCCGAGAACTACTCCATTGTCGACCTGAATGCCGCCATCGCGACTCCCCTCCTCCCCATCTCTCAAGTCCGTTCCCTCCTCCCCTACTCTCCTCGCATCATTGCTAACTCTCCGCAGAGCCCAAACCTCGATTCCCGCCCTCTCTCCTCTTCTTCAACCTCATTCACTCCTTTTCCTCCAGGCGGCATCGATCCTCGTCAACGCCCTGCAGTCGCCTGCGTAGGGACGAACGAGTTCCTCATCGCGAGCCACACGGCAGGCACGACGCTCGGCGTTTTCGTCACCGAACAAGGCGAACCCTGTCGTGGGACGCTCGAATGGGGCTCCAACCTGCGCAGCCTTAGTACGTCTCTCGCTCGCCCTCCCTCCGTCCCTCCGCTAATCCGCAACTGCGCAGCCGTCGACCCGCCCTACGTCCTGGCCCTCCTGCACAACAACACCCTCGAAGTGCACTCAATCCACACGCAAGAGATCGTTCAAGTCATCCACCTCCCCATCTCTTCCTCCCCTTCGCCTCTCTCCCTCGAACCCCGCTCGCTCGTCCGAAGCTGGGCAGGCCTCGAAGTCGGTCACGCAACAGGCGCGCACAAGCTCGAACCAATCTACATCGCCCTCTCGAGGCCCGCCGCACTCTCGTCGGAGCCGCCGAGGACGCCGACGAAGAGGAGGGAGACGTCGAGCTCGTCGGTGGAGAGGGAGGGGAAGGGGAAGGGGACGAGAGCGAGGACGTTGCTGGTTGGAAAGAACGGGCTGTACGCGCTCGCGCCTTTGACGCTCGTGGCGCAGGCGGATGCGCTGATGGAGAAGGGGAGGGTGGAGGATGCGGTGGCGCTGGCAGGGCAGGTCGAGAGTTCTGAGGACGGGAAGCCAGTGAGTCGCCTCGTCTTCGCGCAAACGAGTAGAACTGATGCAGCGAGAGCAGAATCTCGAAGTCGCTTACGTCTACCTCCGAGCTGCGTACCTCCTCCTCGTCAACACGCTCTTTCAGGACGCCTTCGACCTCTTCCTGCGATCAGGCTGCGATCCTCGGCTGGTCGTGAGGCTGTTCCCGGACTTGCGCGACCCCCTTTTTGGTCCCGACGAGGAGGTTGCGGTTTGTCGAGGAGCCCAGGCGGACGTGCGCGAGGGGAAGACTGCCGACGAATATAGTGCGTGCCTTCCTTCCTCCTCGCTATGACGAAAAGCTAATTCGATTGTGCAGTCATGGCCAACCTGAATCGTAACTACTCGCCTCACATCAAGCCCAGCGTCGAATCTGCTTCACCGACGATGGAGCTCCGCGCGATGCTGGCGACGACGGCGAGAGATCGCGCGCGAGGGTACCTCATCAAGTGGCGCGAGAGACGGCGGGGCGGAGGTGACGAGCAAGGTGGCGCAGGTGATTCTCGGAAGGTTGATATGGTGCGCTCCTTCGCTGCTCGGGAGTTGGCGAGAGCTGATGCGTTGAGTAGGTGGTAGATACGACGCTCGTGCGGTTGCTGGCGGAGGAGGGACGAACGACGGATCTGCTCAAGGTGCTCGAAGGCCCGAACGATTGTGTCGTGCAGCAAGTCGAACCGACGCTACTCGAATCGGGGCTGTACCAGGTCCTCGCGGAGATTCAGCTCAAGCGAGGGGAGGTCAGCAAGGCGTTGGAGATCTGGACGAAGTGAGTTCTGGTTCGCCGGTTCTTGGGGAGAAGGACTGATTGAGGCTCGCAGGATCGTGGAGGGGACGTACGTCGATGAGAGGTACACGGCGGGAGCGCAGGGTATCTTTGACTTGCTTTGGCCGCTGAAGGATGCTCGAATGGTCGAGAAGTACGGCATCTGGCTTCTACAGCGAGATATCGCACTTGGGCTGAAAGTACGTCTTCCTCTCCGCCTCGCTGTAACAAGGCCGGCGCTGACTCTTTTCCGCGTAGCTCTTCACTGACCCCCGCCAAACGCTCACTTTCGACACCCGAGACCTCTTCAGCAAGATCCGCGCGGTCGACGTCGATGCTGCGGACCTCTTCCTCGAGAGCACGGTGCTGCAGATGCGAGATACGGTGAGTGACCGTACCTTTTCCTCGGCTATCAGCTGCTGATTTTGCCTGGCAGGATTCTCGACTGCATGCCGATCTCGTCAAGCGGTACATTGACCGACTCGGCGAGCTGCTCGCTGATCCATCAACGAAGGCGCACCTCCTTGACCAAGGTTCGCACCGCTCCCTCTGCTCTTCGTCGCGTTTGCTGACCAGTCGTGCGCAGAACTTGCTTACCAAGAGCTGGTAGGCTCAGCACTTTCGTCGCCACCGTCCTTCCTCTTCTTCCTCGCATCGCGTTTCGCCGCCGACTCTCCCCATGCGACGTTCGACCGCGTTCGCCTCAAGACGATACTCTTCCTCGCAACGTCGTCGAACTACGACACTACTGGAACGAAGCGAGATCTCGAGGAGATGGAGGTCAAGGGCTTGCGAGGGTTGACGCTTGAGCGAGCTTTGGTGTACGGCAAGGTGAGTCCCAATTCTCATCCCTGTGCTAGTCTGTCCTAATACTTTCCTCTCAGCTTCGACTCGATCGCCAGGCACTCTCCCTCCTCCTTCACTCGCTTCAAGACCTCACGTCCTCCGAAACCTACTGCCACCAATCAGGCGACCCTCTCATCGCCTCCGACATCTCCTCAGCCGCCGCACGACTCTCCCTCCCCCTTCCTCGAACGAAGAAGCCCTCTTCAGCGAAGAAGGA
Source organism: Glaciozyma antarctica PI12 (assembly GCA_002917775.1). Classification (NCBI taxonomy): domain Eukaryota; kingdom Fungi; phylum Basidiomycota; class Microbotryomycetes; order Kriegeriales; family Camptobasidiaceae; genus Glaciozyma; species Glaciozyma antarctica. The sequence goes on along the minus strand of KZ627150.1, from coordinate 369,823 downwards.
GGGCGACGAGGAGCGGAAGGCGGGGCTCGCGAGGCTGCTAGTCGAGATGTGCCTCGTTGGCCGAGCAGGGGATGCAGAAGACGGCAGCGAGGGACTCAAGGGGCGGAAGGAGCAAGTCACGGCGATCCTCGAGACGCAAGCTATTCATCTCAATACTCTCGACGTGCGGTCCTCGTTCTTCTCCTCGCAACTGCGACTGACTCGGCTTTCTAGGTCCTCCCGCTCCTCCCATCGCAATGGCCCCTCGCCCTCCTCTCCCCCTTCCTCAGTCGTTCCCTCTGTCGCTCCCTCCACACTCGCCACGAAGTTTCTCTCCTCAAAGCGCTCGCCGTGAGCCAGAATCTTGCCGTCAGCGAGCGATTGGGAGACTCGCAGCTTAAGCTGGGACCGACGGTGCAGCGGACGGGGACGGTTGCGGGATTGGAGGAGAAGGAGGAGCAGCCGAAGATTGTGAGGTTGGTGGAGAAGGAGAAGGGGTACGATGTGGGTGATGTAGACGAGCTGGACTTGCAGTAACTCGACGAGCTTTCGACGCCGAACTCTGGCGCTCCTCTGCTCGCTCTCACTTCTCCACTTCTCTCGGAATGGCGACCTCGTTATGATAAATCTAGATATGGGTTGCGTAGCTGCGACTGGTAGAGGGTAAATGCAAAATGACTAAAACGAGCGAAACAGCAAATCAACCTTCGGAAACCACCTCAGCGTCCGCTCGCAAGCGGGACGTTCTCCTCCCCCTCCGCCTGCACCACTTCTCCCTCTCTAACGCTCTTCATCGAGATCTCGATCCATCCAGCGAGTGACGACGAGGAAGAGTGCGAGGGAAGGTCAATCGCGGAAAGAGGAGGGCGAGACGACTTGGTCGCGCGAGAGGTGGTAGGGAGAGGAGGGAGGGGACGACAAGCGCGTGTGGTGATCGTAGGAGGGAGGGAGGGAATGGTCGAGAGGGGGAGGGCAAAGTTGGCGGGAGCGAGGGTGGGGTGAGGAATGTAGGTGTCGCTCGCGCGAGGAGGGCCCTGCGGCTGGTTTGTCGTCCTGCGGGAAATGTTGAGGGGCGGCCATGGAAAGGATTCCTCGCTCGGCTGGTGGTCGTCGTGCGTGACCGTCTCAGCTCGCTCCATCGTATGAGGGTCGGAGCGAATGTTGAGCGGCGCGCAGAAGTACACCTCCTCGGGCTCCTCCGCGTCCTCGTACTGCTCGCTCCTGTCCTCGTCCTCGCGAACGGGCGAAAGGCGTGCGTCGCTAAAGCTGAGAAGCGAGGGCGTCGTCCTCCCGGGCTGAACGACGACGCGAACCGCCTGGAAAACCGTCTCGTCCTCCTGCTCGTCGAACCACGCCGCTTCGTCGCCCGCTCCCATCTGTTGTCCCACTTCGTCACTTTCCAACATGAAAGTGCGACCGAAGTGCTCCCAAGGACTGTCCTGGAATCGCCCGTCGCCGAGGAAGGGGTTCTCGTCGATCTCCTCCTCCTCGCCGAAACCCTCCCCGCGCGACGAGCGACGATCGTCTCCGTGCTGGCCATCCAACGAGCGCTCGTCCACTGCGTACTCCACGATCGATTCACAGCTCCTCGAAGCCATGACGGTCCTCTCCGAATCGACCGAAGGGGTAGGGGAAAGCTCTCGCAGCCTTCGAGGAAGGGATTGAAGAGTGCGAGGAGGGCGAGTGCGCGAGGTCGGGGTAGGGGAGGGAGTGAAGGGCGATGCGTAGGGAATGGGCGAGTCGAGAGCTGCGAGGGGAGTCATGGGTTCGAGAGTCGGGAGGGGGATGCGCGAGGGGAAGGAGGTCACGTGGGGTTGCGAAGGCCGAGGGAGGGGAGTGAGTGGCGAGGAGGAGGAGGTGAGGTCGTTCGGATCCTGAGCTGGGCTGCTTGATTCGAAGGTGGGAGCGACCGAGGTTGCTGGGGAGAGGTGCGACGTCGAAGCGAGTGGCGAGTGGCGAGGGGAGAGAGACGGAGCGCGGTTCGAGGGAGGGAAGGCGTTTGGCCGACCACGGTGGATACTCGTGGCGCTGTACTTCAAGGCTTGCTCGCTCCTGGGCGAGAGCCTGAAAACTGGCTTCCTTGGAGATGCGGCGCGGAAGACCTTTCGCGGGAGGGGGATCCCGGACGACTTGGAGGGGAGATGTCGTCCAGACGAGCGATGCCGGGGGGAGACCGCCGAGGAGCGTCGCAGCGAGGCTCCGGAGGTCCCGAGTTGAGCGGCTCCGGACGAACGACGAGGTTGGGACGTTTGAGGGGGCTGAGGCGTGAGAGGACTGGTGGAGGGGCCTGCGGCAGCGTCGGAGGGGCGGGGGATGCGACCTGTAGAGCGAGGTCAGCAGCGAACGCGAGTAAAGGGAAGGGAACGACGCACTCTTGCGCGATCCGCTCAAAAACTTTCTCGTTTTGCCTGCGGTTCGTGGCTGCATCATCGAGCTTCGAAAGGGGGAAAAATCCTCCACTGTCGAGCCTCCCACGAAGGTCCCGCTCCCAATCACCACTTGGTTCCCTCGCTCTCCCTCCTCCTCCCAGTCGGACTCCTCCGGTGCCGCGTACCGCATCCCCTTGAAATCCAGCTCCTTGCTCGACTCCTCCGCGGTCCCGGCGGCGTTCTTGACCGCCGCCTTCTTCACCAGAGACAACGCCTTCTTCTGCACGATGGTCGCCGCCTTCTTCGTCAGGTTGGTCCCGGCCTTCGCCAGGCTTTGGACGTTGTTCTTCAGCCATTTGAGGTTGCTCAGCTTAGATTTGTGCTTCTTCTCGACGACTGGTCGGAGGTCCCTCCTCGTCGCGCGAGGTGGGACGGTGGGATAGGAGGCCAGGTAGATCTTTGGCTGCGGGAGGGGCGGGAAGGTGTGGCGTGGCGGGAGAGGAGTAAGGGTAGAGGAGAGGACGCGGGAAGGGGGGAGAGCGATTTCGCGGGGGAGGGGGCGCGGGGAAGAGACGACCCTGATCCTTGGAGGCGGAGGAGACTCCTCGAGGGGTCGTTGAGGTGACGAGTTCTCCGGCATGGGAGGTGGAGGGCTGGTGGATGTTCGCTGTGATGGCTGTGGAGAGTTGAGAGAAGGTCTTTCGCGTGGGAGAGAGGAGGGAGGGAGAGAAGGAAAGGCAATCAATCTGGGAGAGGAATGCTCAAGGTTTACATACACTCGCCCCTCTCCCCTTCTCCCCCTCAGATCTTTCAACAGAGCGATCTCGTACAAGACGTTGTGGAGCTACTCAAGAGCTCTCACCAGCTCTCCAGCGCGAAAGTCCGAGGAGTAGAGTGGGTGCTCTAATCCACGGAGGCACTAGCGACACTTCGCCAGGCTCGAGCAAGTTGCCCTCGGCCGCTTCTTCTCCTTTCTCCTTAACCACACCCTCCCCTTCTCCGGCGCTCTCCTACTGCTTCTACAGCTGAACAGATGGCTCATCTTCAGCGCTTCAAGGACGTGCCCCATCTCTCCTGCTTCCGCGAGTCTCCGAGACCCTGTATCAATCAAGGTGCGTTGAGCTCGTTGAGCTCCTTCGTCCCCAGCTTGCTGCGGTCTATTCCGCACCCTAACACGTCGTACAGACATCGTCGACGAGATTGCCCTGATAAGAAAGTCGCGCTTCATCGAATTCGGCACTCAAATGAAAGACTCCATCGCGTACGCCACTGCCGCGAGCGCACTCGTCGGCTGTCCTCACCGAATCATGACGCAAGCGGAGGCGGAAGCGATTAACAAGATTGGCCCCAAGATTGGACAACTCATCGGAGAGTTCTTGCGCACTGGACAGATCGCGGTTGCGAGTGAGTGGCTTTGCGATTCGGACGCCGCGACGCACAGGCTGATCTCGGAGCTGCTCAGGGGAGAAGCGGGACGAGCCTGGGTTGAAGATAAGGGCTGAGCTGATGAAGGTTCATGGTGTCGGTGAGTCCCTTGCTCGCTCACTCCCGTACGCTCGAGAGGGAGGGCTGATCATTCTCTCCACGTCTTTCCAGGGTACAACTCTGCAAACAAGCTCTACAACGAAGGAATTCGAAGCCTCGACGACCTGCGAACAACGGGAAGGTACGAGCAGGCTTTCAAGTACCATGAAGACATCAACCTCCCGTCCGCACTGTTGTCTCCCTCTCGCAAAGCCCCACTGACGCATCTCTGCAGTATGACTCCCGAGGAAGTCGAAAGCGTCGCCAACTTCATTCGTCTTCAGCTCGATCGCGTCGAGGAAGGCGCGCATACGGTTCTCTGCGGCGGGTAGGCTGCTCGCGCTCGCTCTCGCCCCTCTTCCGCTGACCTCGTCGTCGCAGCTACCGTCGCGGGAAGAAGGGCTCCAACGACGTAGATCTTCTCATTACGTACCCCCACGAAGACGGCAAGGAGCTATTAGTCCTCGACCGCCTCGTCAAGCGTCTTCAAGCCAAAGGTGCGCACCACCGTCCAGCATTCCTCTCGCTCCTCGCTAAATCATCACCTCCCACCCCCTCGCAGGCCTCATCCCTCCCGGCGGCGTCCTCTCGCAAACGAACTGCGCCTCCCTCCGAACGACCGACGAGAACCGCCCCGCGTCCGTCCTCGACGCGCTCGACAAAGCTCTCGTCATCTTCAAGCATCCTGCCAACTCGACCACTCGTCCGCGCGACATCTACCGCCGTGTCGACTTGATCGTCACGCGTTGGAGCTCGTACGGTGCTGCCGTCGTAGGGTGGTCGGGAAGTACGCAGTTCGAGCGAGATCTGAGAACGCACGCCGAGATGTTGTGAGCACCTTTTCTCTCGCTTCTGCGTGGGTGGAAGCTGATGAGGAACAGAGGATACAAATTCGACTCAGGAGGCCTGAGGAAGAGAGGTACGAACGAGCTCGTGCCGACGGTGATGGAGGAAGACGTCTTTCGAGCACTGAAGCTCCCTTGGATCCGTGAGTTGGTTCGCCCTCTGCGAGAGGAGAACGAGGCTGACGAAGCTGCCCTCACAGCTCCCGAGCTTCGCAACGCAGATCCCTGAGCTCCTGTCGTCGTTTTTATCAGCTCGTGCGTCCATCCCAAGTCCTGAAGCGACCACTGACCGACGCTCGCTCGCTCGCCCACAGTTCGCAACTCTCGCATGCATTTCGCACCTCGTCCTCACCGCCCCCCAGCGCATTCCGTCCTCGTCCTCAGCTTCGGCGTTCCTTCCCAGCCTAGGCTGCGACGCTCCTCTGAGCTGGCGCAGCGAGAGGGCGGGAGGGAGGAACGAGGGCGAACTTCGCAGCGACGACGTCCAACTGCTTCGCCCCTCGCTCACCTCGCCGACGTTCCCCAACCCTCGCCGCATCGACAGCACAGGACTTGAAGGCGCCGCAACCTCTCTCGAACCAATACGCATCGGTAAAATACGAGCACAATCGATAACAGATTCCCTCGCTAACTCCTCGCCTTCTTGACGGCACCCTCATCATCGCTCTCGGCCTTCCGCTTGCTCTTCTTCTCCTTCTTATCCTTCGTCGGTGACACGAGCTCCTCGTCTCCTCCCTCGGCGGCGAGAGCGGCAAGTCGCTTCGCCTCCTTCTTCGCGGCCTTCTTAGCCTTCTTCGCTGCCTCCTCCTGCGCGCCCAAAAAGTCAGTACGCACGACGAGAGCGAGAGAGAGAGAGAACGCACATCCTCCTCCCCATCAACGGCCATCGAAACATCTCCCTCCTCCTCCTCGGCCTTCCTCTTCTTCTCCTTCTTCACCTTCTTCGCCTCCACCTCGACCTCCTCAACCTTGACGCCCGTAGGAACGAGCGTATCGGCCGCATCATTGTAGCTCGCGCCAGTGCCCGTCATCTCAAACTTCTTCTGCGCGCCCGCCTTGCTATCGTGCGCCTTTCCAATCGAGCGAAGGCTCGTGTGACCCATTCCTTGCTCGAGGAGACGGAGACGCGTCTCGAGCTTGGCGCGGGATTCGAGGCCGATAGTCGCCGAGTCGAGGGAGGACTTGGAGTCGGCGTCGGCGAGGGCGTCGAGACGGATCGAGAGGGCTGCCTTGGTCGCGACCATGCGAGCCATCTGCGCTCATTTCGTCAGCGTGGCTCAGCAGAGACGGGAGAGGGAGAACGTACCTTTCCCTTGAGCTTTTGTGGTGCCTGACCGACGAGGGAGGCGTGGAAGATGAGTCCGTACTTGGGGGTATCGTGCTTCGTCTTGAGGGCGCGGAAGAGGGCCTTCTCGGCTCCGAGGATCTGGACGGTCGAGGCGGGGTGCTTGGCGAGGTTGAGAAGGGATCCAGCGTGGGCGATAAGGCGGGCTCCGACGAGCTCTCCGACGAGCGCGGTGAGGTTGGGCGCGATGGCCGTCATGCGGTTGCGGAGGTACTCGTAGAGCTCGGTGCGGTACTGGGTGATCGAGATGACCTGGTCGGTGAGGAGGTGGATGTGGATGAGATCCGAGTCGGAGATCTCGGTTCCCATGGAGATGGCAGCGGCGGCCTTGAGAGTCTCCTCGAGCTCCTCGGGGAGGATAGACGAGAAGTCGGTCGTGTTGTAGTTGGTGCGGAAGCCTGCGTCGAGAGAATCGTTAGCGAGGTCGCCACGAAGCGAAGGCCGAGCGAGACGCACCCATGGCCTTGACGACCTTGGCGTAGGTGATGTTCTCGGAAATGATCTTGGCCATTTCGGGGAAGTGCCATCCGTACCACTCCTGCGAGCGTAGAAGCGGAGCGTTAGGTCCTGCTCGAGACGACAGCAAGCGCGGGGAGACGCACCTTCACACGCATGGAGTAGATGTTGATCTCCTTGTCAAGGTCATCGTCGTCAGCGATGGCCTGAACGATCATGGTGTCGACCTTGTCGGGGGAGAACTTGAGCTTGTAGCTGCGAACACGAACCCGTCAGCGCTTGCCAGCGAGGAGAAGCTACGAAAGACGAACCGAGAGATGGAGTGAGCAAGACCGAGCTCCATGGTGCTGATATCCTTGGGGTCGATGTCGTTGAGGAGGGAGGCGAGCTGGGTGCGGATTCCACGGTAGAGGTCGTTGACGGACGAGTCGGAGACGACGGCGAGGGAGAGCTTCTTGGCGATCGCACCAGCTGTGATCCCACCGTAAGCGTCGCTCGTTACGTAAAGGAAAGGGGAAAGGACGAACCGAGCTTGGTGTCGGAGACGGCGAGCTTCTCGTTCTTGAACTTCTTGTTCTCGCTGATCTCGGTGCGGAGGAACTCCTTGAGGGACTTGGAGACCTTGCCCTCTCCGATCGAGGTGATGTCCTCGACGGCGGCGGCGGTAGAGGTGAAGCGGTGGATGGCCTGGAGCTTGACGCTGGATGGGAGAGGAGAAGTCAGCGAATGCAACTATGGAGACGTCGCTGTTGCACAAAGCACGGTTAGAGAAACTGCGGCTACCCCCAATGGGCAGGACCTAGCAACAGGACAGCAAGGACAGGTTCCTCCATTCCTGCTGCAGCGGTCGCCGGGAAGGCAGAGCGAGGCGAGACAGTGACCTTGGCTGCGTTCTTCGACGACGACCTCAAATTGTACGCCACGGCGGCCACAAATACAAGCAAGAGCTCGAACAGTACGCCGTTGTGCAGCCAGTGTGGTGCCCGTCGTCTCTCGTCCCTCGTCACGCCTGCTCAAGCAAGGAAGAAGACGAGTTGAAGAGAGCTAATGGCAGGGCTCCGCACGGCACTCAGCCGCACACAAGCACCTCCATAGCTACCGCCGCCAAGCGTCATCTCCTCTGCCCCTCCCCTGCCTTCCTCCCCAGGGCTGCCTCCCATCCCTCGCTCCCTAACCCAGCTCTCTTCCCAGCCTCCCTCGCGCCTCCCTTTGCCCGCTGCACTTCGCTTGACGCCTCCGACTTACAGGTTGTTGGCGGCCTCGGGAGTATCAAACTGCTTGTAGAGCTCCTTGTCATCGAGCTTGCCGTCCTTGATCTTGAACAAGCAGAGTCCGACGGCGGATTCGAAGAGGACGAGCATGGCGGCTGGTCTTTTGGGGGGAGGGGGAGTTGGCGGAGGAAGGGGGACGGGGCGAGAGTTGAGCTGGCGGAGGGGATTAGCTACGCTTGGTAAGAGTTGGCCTTGAAGATGCTGAGCTTGCAGGAACACCAAAGGAGAGCAAACTCAGCGACGAGCGCGAAGTTTTCAATTAATTCAATTCGGGGAGGATAACATCACTTAACACTAATAATCTATTCGAATTTCTGGTCTTCGCCCTACGGCGCTCTCGCTGCTCCTTCCGCACATCCTCCCCTTAGTTCAAGCCAGACGAGTGAGCACACCTTCGAGCTAGAATCAAGCGAGGACTGCGCTAACCACTCGCCTACTCGCACGCAGTGTCACTCTTTTGCGCCATCTCAGGTCAAGCGCCCCTCCACCCAGTCCTCTCGACAAAGTCAGGTCACGTCTACGAGAAGGACCTCGTTCTCAAGTACCTCCGCGACAACGAGGGAAAGGACCCCATCACTGGCGACACCCTCAAGGAGGAGGACCTCGTCGAGATCAAGACTGGTGAGTGGGCTTGCCTCGTTTGGCGAGGTTGGAGGACGGGAGGATGGCGGCGTAGGGAGGGGCCGACAGGGGTGGGCAAGAGGGGAGGAGAAGGATGGAGCGTAGTGGACTACTGAAGGTGGCTACGACGTCGAGTAGGGGGCACTCGAAGGCGAAGGATACACGAGGCAGTCACGCTGCGCCGTCTCGTCCTCTATGGTCAGGCCCTGCGCGAGCCTAGCTAGCGTGGGGTCTGCTAGTGTTCGAGGATCCGATTGCAGCGCGACGCTGTGAGAGTAGCGGGTCTCGGTACCCGTCCCCTCCCTCCCTCTCGCCTCATCACGCTGTTTCGACGAGACAGTCGAGCGCCACGCTGCAAGCTGCTGAGCGAGTTGACATTCGCTCTGCATTCCAGTGTGAAGGGCGCTGATCTGCATCGCATCCGCCTCATTCCAGCCAACACAAGCCCACTCACTAACAACCTCCCTCAACAGCTCCTTCGACGCCCTCTGCCCCTCCCCGCCCCCCGACCTTCACCTCGGTCCCCTCCCTCCTCCACGTCCTTCAAGCCGAATGGGACGCGACCATGCTCGAGTGCCTCGAGCTCCGTCGGTCGGGCGCCGAGCTACGCCAGGAGCTCAGTCATGCGCTTTACAAGGAGGATGCCGCTATGAGGGTTCTTGCGCGCATTAGCCGGGAGCGTGATGAGGCTAGGGAGTGAGTTATACCATGGGAGTGCAGGGTGGACTGAAGCTGATGGTTTCGTGCGCGCAGGGCTTTGGCATCGGTCCAGGCGACTTTGGGACCTGCGTTCTCGACTGCTCCTCAGGACGTCGAGATGGAGATTGAGGCCGCTGCTGTCGAGGGTCTGTCTGGTGACGCCAAGAAGCGCGTCGAGGACACCACGAAGAGGTGCGTTCCTTCATCCTTCTCTGTCCCGCACACACTGACGATGCCTCGACGAAAGCCTCTCGGCGACGCGCAAGAAGCGCAAGGTCGCGCCCGAGTACGTCAAGCCTGCCGAGCTCAAGAACTACGTCCAGACGGCCGCCATCACGAGCCTTCACGGCACCAAGCCTCCTGGAATCGCTGCTCTCGACCTTGCCAAGTCGGGCTCCCTTATCGTCACCGGCGGGTTCGTTCAATCCTCTCACTCATCTCCCTCAGCCTCGCTAACGTGTCTCCGGCAGAAACGACAAGGTCGTTCAGGTGTACGACCGCACGACTAGCAAGATCCTCTCGTCGCTCAAGGGCCACACGAAGAAGGTTACCGCCGTCCTCGCCTCCCCCCTCCTCACCGCCGAATCCCTCCCCACTTTCCTCGTCTCCTCCTCCCTCGACAAGTCTGTCCGCGTCTGGACTCCCAACGGTAACAAGACCGTCTACGGCGCGTCTGGCAACCTCTCCACCGGCGGAGAAGTTAACGCCCTCTCCCTCCACCCCTCGCACTCCCTTGTCGCCTCCGCCTCCTCCGATGGAACCTGGTCGATCCACGACCTCGGAACCGACAAGCCCGAGACCCTCCTCACCGTCTCCCTCCCTGCCGACGCCGCCGAAGGAACCTCCCTCACCGCCATCGCCTTCCACCCTGACGGTGCGATCCTAGCCGTCGGATCCTCGGACTCCCTCGTTAGGGTCTTCGATACCGTCACCGGCGCGTGCGCCGCTACGTTCCCCGGGCACTCGGAGAACGGAGGAGCAGCGATCACCGACCTGGCGTTCAGCGAGAACGGTTACACGCTCGCTTCGTCGGCACTTTCGAGTCGACAGGTCAAGATCTGGGACCTGAGGAAGTTGACCAACTCGCATTCGATCGAGTTGAACGAGGACTCGGTCGTCCATGCGCTTGCGTGGGACGAGAGCGCTCAGTTCCTTGCTGCCGCGGGGACGGATTTGAGGGTTTACCAGAACAAGACGTGGGAGGAGCTGTTGGTGAGGGAGGAGAATGCTGGAGAGTTGACGGCGGTGAAGTGGGAGGGAGGAGAGGTCGTCGTGGCGGGCGTGGACAGGGCGGTGCGGTTTGTGGGAGTCAAGAGCGAGGAGTAGTGGTGGATGATAGTCAAAATGTAGCGAAGAGCGGATTTATACACTCGGTTTCGTGGGCGTTCGAACTCTGAGCGGCGGCGGAAGCTCCCCTCGCCAGCTGCTCTCCCCCGGCGAAGTGCTGCCTGCGCTCGTCGGATTGCTTTGAGAAAGGAGCAACGATATAGATGCATTGCTGACAGTAACGATACAGATCAAAGGGGAGGGGAATACGGAAAGCGAAGGGAAGGAAGGGGATGCAGCGACGAAGGCGTTCAGCGCCTGCTGAGCGAGCGAATGCTCGCCGACTTGGTGAGCGGCTTGGTCGTCGGGACGACGATGGGGGAGAAGGTATCGGTAATGAGATCGAGGTCCTCGACGTCCTTAATCTTGTGTCCGCCGAGCTTCCTGCGAACCGGTCGAGCGTCAGCAACACGTCCCAACTTCGCTCGCCAGTCAACGAACCTCTTCGGCTTCTTGCTCGCTCCAGGACGGATCACGATCGACTTGTCCAGCGCCATTTCCTCCTCCACCTCGACGGGCGCGCGCACGATCGTCTTCTTCGCCTTCGACTGGATCTCGACGAGGACCTCGTACTCCGGGCTAGTCGGAGCGACCTTCTTCGCCTTGGACTTGGTCGACGCGGCGGATCCTCGCGCCTTGTGTCCAGCGGTCGAAGCGCGAGGGGCAGGAGCGTAGTCGTCCTCCGAAACCTCGTCGTCCTCCTCGACATAGTCGTCCGATTCGGCCTCCTCCTCCTCCGACTCGCCTTGAATGGGAACGTCGAACTCCTCCGAATCGCCCTCCTCGTTCTCGTCATCCTCCTCGAGGTCGCTCTCGTCCTCCTCCTCCTCGTCGACGTCGGCTCCGAGCATGGGGACGGCCATCTTCGATGCTGGGAGGGGCGATTCGACATCGCCAGGAGCAGCGCGATCGCTCGTTCTCACCGCCGCCAACGCCGCAGGAGAATCCTCAATCTGCAATCACTCATCAGCTTGACCCCATCGCCAGAACTACTCTTACGTACCTCAAGCGTCAAAGACGTCTCGACGAGCGACTCCCCCTCCTCGTCTTCGTCCAGCAGTAGTCGCTCAACCTCTTCCTCACTCTCCTCCTCCTCGCTCTCCCCCTCCTCGTCCGAATCGTCGTACACCGTCGACGGCGTCGGAGATTGCGCGCGAGCCGCGTGCAGGCGAGTGAGGATGTCGAGCTTGGCGTCGAGCTTCGCCTCCGCTTCGCGCGCCTGTGCCGAGGATCAGCGTTGACCAGGAGAGGCAGGGTCGAGCTGCTTACCTGCTCGCGAAGTCGCTCCTGAAAGTGACGCTCCATAGCCAGCAGCTTCGCCTCGTATTCCTGCGCGACGCGAGACTTGGTCTGCGATTCGACCATGACGACCTGCATCTCCGCTTGATAGAGCTGTCGAGTGACTTCGTCAGCGAGGGATAAGGGGGGTGAGAAGTGAGAGAGCTCACGGCGGTTCTCATCACGCTGAGCTCCTCGAGCAGAGCCTTGACGAACTCGTCCTCCTCGTCGTCGTCGTCCACCTCGGCGTCCTCTTCTGCACACGTAACGCGGTCAGCAAAGCTCTGCTAAGCTCGAAGGAAAGCAAGCACGCACCCTCATAAATCACATCCTCCTCCTCCCCTCCATCAATCATCGACAGCCTCACCAACCTCGGCTCCTTGACGACAGGCGCCACAGGCATCGCCAACACCGGTACCGGAACGTTGTTCTTGATCGTCATGAGCCCCTTCGCGACCGCCGAGAACCTCATGACATGCGAGTTCTCGTCAAAGCCCGTTTCGAACGGGTTAACGTTGACGATCATGACGACTTTGCCGTCGCCGACGAAGAAGGACTGGAAGAGCTCTGTGAGCTTCGAGTGGCGGAAGGGGACGATGGCGGGCTATGCGAGGTGGGACGTTAGTGAGAACACGAAGGCGTGAGGGAGGACGCACTTTGCGACCCTTCTCAAGCTCCTGATTCTTGCGAAGAACTTCCATGCATTGCCCGAGCGCCATGAGCGAGGTGTTGATGTTCCCCGCCTCCTTTAGTCGATCACCTACTCGCGCGACGCATCAGCTTCTACTCAGGCGCACAAACGAAGCACGACGCACCCGAAGCTCCCGTGTTGACGAGCCTCTCGCTCCCCGCCAAATCGACAATGCTGAACCTGCTCGTCGTGGCCAAAGCGGCGTCCTCTGGGTCGGCGCCCTTGAGGATCCGAATGATCTTGATCGTAAAGATGGAGTGCGAGCGGGAGGAAGCGCGGTTGGCGAGGGTGGAGAAGACGCGACGGTGTGCCTGGCCCTTGTCGAGGACTGCTCGAGCTTCCTATGTGCCCCATTTGCGTCAGTGAGTTTTGAGGAGGAAGAGAGAAAAGGACGAACAGCGGCGCTGTGAACGCGAATCTCGCGCATTCCCGCCACGTACTTGTTCCCAGCATTGGTGTCGTGCTTGAGGCTCAGCGCGGTCCGCTTGACAGTCTGGAAGCTCTTGTTGAGCTTGGCCTTGATCCCACCGACGCCGAGGAGTCCAAGTCCGGCGTGGAAGACGGAGGAGGTCTGTGAGGAGGCAGAGGATGGGGGTTGGGGAAGAGGCGACTCGAGGAGGTCGTATATCTTCTCGTTGTAGATCTCGGCGTCTGCGGAGTGTTGGTCAGATGGGGGAATGAGATGAAAGCGCGAAAGGACGCACAGGAGACCCAAACGGAGTACTCGTAGACATCGTCGACAGGAACCGCTATTAACCATCGTTAGTACAGGATCGCGAGCAAGAAGGAACAGTTCGCACCATCTGGCACGTCGGCAGAGTCGTTCTGCGCAAACGACTTCCTTAAGATCTCGTCCAGCGACGACTGCTGAATCCCGAGTCCCGTCGCTCCCCTCGTCGGCGTAGAGCTCATAGGCGCCCTCCTTCCATCCACCGCAATTCTCATCGAAGGTGGCGTCATTTCGACTCCTGCGAGCCTCGAAGGACGTAGCTGGTACGAATCGTCAGTACAAAATATCGAGCGGAAGCACCACGACTCACGAGACTCTTGCTCTCCTTTCCCTCCAAGCTCCTCCAGACAACATCCATGACCCTCGGAAGCAACCCTGCCATCTCCCCCTCCCCACCCTGCACGGTGTGCGTCTTGCCGCTCCCCGACGTGCCGTACGCATAAAGGAGGCAGTTCTGTCCCGCCAGAAAGTCGTGCACGAGCGGGAGAGTCGTCTCGCGGAAGAAGGACGCCTGAGTGTCGATGGTGGGAAGGGCGGCGGGGGAGAAGACGCGCGTGAACTTGTAGACTGTCCCGAGGGATTGCGGGTCGGAGGGGAGGGCGGAGCGGAGGAGGGGCGCGCTGAAGAAGGAGGAGGTCGAGGTGGGGTTGTGGCGGTGGTCCTGACTTTCGATTAGCAGCGGTTCAAGAATAGGAAGGGGAGAACGTACGACGGGAGGAGCCATAAGAACTTCGCTCGTGTTGAGAACTTGAAGGTAGTTGGGAGCGGAAGGCGCGTGGCGAGGTCGTGGTCGGATTCGTAGGTAGGCCTGTTGCTTCCAGTGTGAGCTAGCGCTTCTTCCTATCCCAACAAACAGCGAGGAACGCACATGGATTGGCTCGCGAGTCGGGTCATACCCATCCACTCCACGCTTCTCAAAGTCCACCGCCGTCCTCGTGTCGGTCTCCGAATCACCAGCGCTTGTCCTGAGAGGCTCAGGAACCACGGCAGCAGCCTTGACCGTCGGCGGCGCGGTGGGGAGCTTGCGCGCCGTCGCGTTGTTGTGAGTCCGAGCGGGGGTCGAGTCCTGCTCGATGTTGACCTTGCTGGAGCCCCAGAGCGGCTTGACGGCTGATTTGGGAGCGGTGCGAGTGGCCTTGGTGGGAGCTGCGTCGGTTGCGCTTCCGTTCCAGACGGCCTTGCGGGTTGTTGTTGGCGGAGCGTCTACGGCGGCGATGGGCTTCCGCGAGCGAGTTGCAGGGGCGGATGGGGCTGGGATGGCTGTTGAGCGAGGTGTTCGTGCTGGCCTGGAGGACGACATCGCTTCAGGAAGGGAGTGGAGAGTAGAAGGTCTCCAAGTTGGGAGCGCACGAGAAAGAAATGAATTAATTTCGGCCGACGCGATTCTGGGTCCCGCCAGCTTCGCGGACTCTCCCTTCCTCCTTCCTCTCCTCCTCCTGGCCCTGCTCTCCCCGGCATGGCCACAAACTCTCTGTTCTCCTTTGGCAGCTCTGGCCCGAGCCGCATCCCCTTTTAATCTGTACCAATCGCTGGATCTGCTCAAGTTCCTTCCCCTGCCAGTGGTTCGTCGCAGCTGCCTGTCCCCAGTCCCTTCCTCACCTCGATCACAGTGAAAGCTACGGATCAACAAGAAGCTTTCAACCTGGGACCGCAAGCCGCAGCGGCGCCGAACGAGGACCGGTTGTCTCGCCTCGCAGGTTGGCTCCTCTCCTTGGCTCGGACAGCGAAGAGGACTGAATCCAACGTCAACAGCTCGACTGATGCACTCGAAGCACCCCAACGACGTACGATTCCTCTTTCCGCGAGCTGGGAGGCAAGATCTGGAGCTCTGACCCAACTCGACGACCCTCCGCGAAGCGTCTTCCTACTTTGCGACGCTCCTGAGTTCCGAATTCGCCGAGAGCACCAAGGCGTCGTCTCAGCTGCAGAAGCTGCCGACGGAGCGCTCTCGTTGGAGGAACAAGAGGCGACGTTCGACGATTCGGTCGACGAGGGGGACTTGCTGTCCTCGAAACCTCTCGACGGAGGCAAGGTCGAACTCCCATCCTGCGACTTCCCCTTCCACCAAATCGTCGTCACAAGATCTGCCTTCACGACCTAAGCCGCCGTGATCCACTGGCTCTACACGGGCAAGATCACCTTCGCAGGTCTTACGACTTCGCACACCTCCTCCGCCCCCATCTTCTCCCCTCGCGCCAAACAGCGCTCCCTCCTCTCCACCGCTCGCCTTAAATCTACCTTCCTCCCACTTCCTTCCTCACCTAAATCCGTATACCGCCTCGCCCACCTCCTCGAACTCGACACCCTTTCCGCCCTCGCGCTCAAAGCACTCAAAATGGCCCTTCGCCCGTATTTCGTGGCGTACGAGGTCTTTGGCGACGTATCGAAGTGCTACGAGGAAGTGAGGAGGATGGAGATTGCGTATGCGGAGAAAAACTGGAAGGCGGTGAAGGGCGGATCGGCGTACCAGGATGTGGTGGAGCGAGTTGCGAAGGGGGAGATGCCACATTTCGCTGCGGTGGCGGCAGAGTTGTTGGCTGCGATGGATCGAGTGGTATCTTCCGCTTTCGCATCGGTAATAATTGTCGTTCAAAGCTGTAACTTGAGAGCAAAGCAGGCAGAAGGACCAACGCGCTCCTCTGCGGACCGACTCCATTCCACTATCGCAACATCAACTCGTCCTCGCTCTCCTCCCCACTCTCCACCCTCCCTACTCCCCCATGCACCCCACACAGCATCCCCTCACTCTCCCCGCTCCTCAACCCCTCTCTCCCTTCTCCCTTCCTCCCACTCCCCAACGATCGAGGTCCCTTCGAATACCCCCTCGAAGGAGGTGGCGTCATCGGCATACCCAGCTCTGGAGAGATACGCGGGAAGGAGGTGGTACGGCTGAGAGGGGAGGAGAGGGTGGGTTTGGAAGGGGAGGAGAGTTTGAGAGGCGAGGAGGCGCGGGTTTGGGGTTTGGTGGGAGACGAAGCGCGTTTCGAAGGCGAGGAGAAGCGTTTCGGGGCTGAGGAGAGAGGTTTCGAAGGTGAGGAGAGAGGTTTCGGGGGCGAGGAGCGGGACGACTTCGCAGGGGAGGTATCCCTCCTCGCTGGCGAAAGACTATCGAGCTCGTCCTCGCTTTCCTCCTCCTCCACTTCCCGCCCCTTCCCAGCGCTCCCCGCCGCCACACCCCTCTTCGAAACCGGCGGCGTGCTCAACCCCGTCTCTCCATTTTTTCGCTTTCCCCCGACGGCGAGCCGGTCCTCCGTATCTGAGCCGTCGAGCAGCTGCTCCAGCATCTCAAAGGACATCTCCTCGGGCCCCATCAGGTCCGCAGGGTCCGCATCGAGGTTATCCGCCCTTACGAACTGACGCCGAGGAGGGAGGGCGAGTGGCGAAGGTGGTTTTTTCGTGGGGGAGGTGAGGGGGAAGGCGGAGGAGGCGCGGGTGCTGCGACGGGTGGGAATGACGAGGGAGAAAGAGGTGGTTCTGTGAAGTTCGCGCTGGGGTGGGACAGGTCGGCGGGAGTGAGGAGAGGTGCGTCGTTTGAGTGGAGACGAGGACGATTTGGGCGGAGAGGTGGAGATTTCGAAGGAGGAGACGGCTGTGCGGAGGACTTTAGTGGGCGAGGGGGGGTTGGTGCCTCGGGCGGGAGGAGAGCGAGAGCAGGGAGGTGAGACCGGCGCTGCGACCGCGATCCGCTTCGGTGGCGAGGGTCCGATAGCCATCTCGTCGTCGCTCGAATCGTGCTCGTCGTCCCTCTCTTTCACCTGCAGCAGCTCGTTCCCCCTCCTCCCGACCTCCTCGCTCTCGCTCCCACTCTCCTCCGCCGGCCCTCCCTCGACCCTCCTGTTCTCCTCCAAGAACTCCTTCAAATCCCGCTCCTCCTCCCTCTGCCTTCGCCTATCCTCCCGAAACTGCACGCTCGGCTGTCCCTCCCTGTCCCCCCAGCAGCCCATCACGTCCTCCTCGCTCTCCTCGCCATCCTCCCACGGCGCCCGATCCCCCTCGTCCTCCTCATAACCTCTTCGTGCCCTCGTCCCAGGTAGAGAGAACCTTCCAATCGCATAGCTCCCTGGACGCGAGTTCCTCAGCACTCCTCGGTCGACCACGACCTCCATTGTCCCCAAGTCGATAATGTCGTCCTCGTCCACCGGCAGCGCGCGCGTCCCGCTGCTATGCGCTGAAGTAGGTGCGAGGGAACCGTGTCGCTGGAAGATAGAGTCCCAGGCATGGCGGAGGTCTAAGGCGGATTCTTGACGCGAAGCGAGGTGGATGGCGTCTGGGTCGACTGGAGTTTTGGCAGGGGAGACGGAGAGGGAGCGAGAGCGTGGACTGGGGATAGCGCGTATTAGCTTGGCTCGTTCTAGGTAGAAACCTGAGGTGAAGGGAGCGCGCGAGGGAGCAGCTGCCACCCCGCGCCAGAAGGTGCCTGTGATGCACCTCCCCTCCCCCCGCTCCCCACCGTGATTGAGCAGCGCACACTCACCTAGCAGTCTTTGTAGCCCAAGGGGACGCCGCCTTTCGTCCGCGTAGTTCCTCGACGCGTCGCTTTTTTTGGCGGGGAAGGAGAGAGACGCGAGGTGGATGCAGTTGGCGCGGCTTCCTGCAGCTGGAAGGGGAGTGGAAGAAGCTTGGCTGGGTTGAAGGCCGTGCTCATCTCGTGGTTGGTTGTACTCGGTTGAGTGGTGGAGGGAAGGAGAGTTGAGGACGAACGCCTTCGCGCCTTCGCCGATTCGCTTGCCCTCCAACCGTCTCCTTCCCCTCCAAGGCCTCATCCAGAAGCACCCGCCGTTCGCTCCAGAGCCTCTCCTCCAGCTCCGCGACCGACGCCGGTCCTCCTCCATCCATCCTGTCTCCCTCGCCCCCTCCCTTCCACCGGCTCGAGCTCCTTCACGCCCTCGACCATACTCTCTACGCTCTCTTCGTCCTCTCCTACCTCCTCTCCCCCTCTCACCGTACGTCCTCCCTCTCCTCTCACGCACAGCCCTAACCTCCGCTCGCAGTCCTCACCCTCATCCTCCGCCTAGCCTCCCAAGTCCAGTTCGCCTCCCCACGCCACGTCCACCCCGGCAGGACACTGCGGTTCTTCCTCTCTGCGTGGGCGTTGCTCAACGCTGGGAACGTATTCGTGCATGCGATAGATGGGAGCAGGGGGACCAAGGGGAAGGGCTGGGCGGGGAGGGGGTTGATGCTGGACTTTGTAGGACAGGGTGAGTCTCTCTCTTGTTCTCTGGAGGGAGGTGAGCTGATCGAGAACAGAGCACACGCCTAGTAAGACGCATCTCTTGCTGCTGGACGGCGTAATAGTGGTCCTCCAGTTCCTCCTCGTCATCATCGCGTACGGCGAGAGCACCTCCCACTCTCCCGATGGAGTCGGGTACAGCGCCTTACTAGGCGAAGACGAGCCCTGGGAAGACGAAGACTCCGACGCCGACGGTCCGTCCCATCCACTTCGCTCGAGTACCCCCGACTAATCGCGTACACAGATCCCAAACCCGCTGCGTCGTCCCTCCCCGATCCTATGGCGCAACCGATCCTCAATATTCGGTTGCGAGCAGTGTGGAGGGAGCTACGGACGACTGGGACGGGGGAGGTGGATACGAGCGGACGGATACGAGGGATGGAGGAGGGGAGGTTGGCAGGAGGATGAGCTTAGGCCAGAGGAGGGATGCTCGAGGAATGGATCTTGTTGTTAATATGCGACGTCGTCGAAGGGGTGCAACTGCTCGCAGCGGCTGAGGTCTGAGAGTGCATAACGAGAGCTCTGTCGAGCGGATTACAAGGTACTCAGTCTTCCTCCTCTACACCCCAATCCAACCCTGAACGCGCCCTAGTCCGTCTCAATCGCCTCGATAGCCGCCTTCGCCTCCTCCCACAGCGCCAGATTCTTCCCACGCAAACTTCATCAGCTCCGTTTCTCTCCCGAAACAACGATAAGGGAACGCACCTTTGCAGCCCACTCGCGATGGAACTTTGCGAAATCAAGGCACATCGTCCTTGATATCCGAGACCTTCTGCCGTTGGAACCGATCGAGGTCGGCCTGAATCGTCTGCGAAGCAAACTTGAGGTCGGCAGTGAGAGCCTTGAGCGCCTCGTCGAGCTGTTCAACCCCTCGTCAGCTGCACCCAGCGACAGCGACGAAGCAAAGGCAAGACGCACCTCATTAATCGACTCCCTCGTCTTGCCAATCGAGTTCCTCCTCGTCGACTCGGGATCAACGTCCACGATCCCATGGAACGTATGACTCAACGCTCCCAACAGCCCTCCCCCACTCCTCCTCACAACCGGCGCACTCGGCACCACAGGCTCCACGATAGCCCTCTCCGTCCCTCCATCCTCTCCAACAATCCTCACGCGCTCAAGCGCCTTCTCGAGCCGCTGAGCCTCGAGTTCGCTCCGCTCGAGCTCTTCGAGGGCGCCGCGCTTGGATTCGAGCAGCTCGCGCGTCATCTCGTATTGGAGGTGCTTCATATGGCGGTACTTGAGGAGGGACTTGATGATGGCGCTGAACTGGGTGTACTCGGCGAGAGGTTCGGTGAAAGTGCGTTCCCAAGCTTGAAGCTGCGAATCTCGTTAGCGACGCTCGGCCTAAGCGATAGCGAAACTCACCATCGCGTTCGTACTCGTGTACCCTCCATCAACCGCCATCCCCACTTTCTCCGTCGCCTCCTCCAATCCCCCATTCCCCTCCTCTCCCATCCTCAACGCAAACCCATTCATCCCTCCTCCCATCTCCCCCCAATCCCCCGCCGTCTCCGTCCACCTCTTCATCTTCATCAAATTCACCTTCTCCAACGACCCACTGAGGTGACTAGAGAACTTTTGCGTAAACGCCTCGCTGTCAAGGAACCTCTGATCGGGGTTCTGTAGCGGTGCTGACGATGCTGGAAGGGGGAGAGAGGCGAATAGGGCGCCGAGGGCTGAGGAGGTAGGGTCTGACGCTGGTGCGCGAAGAGGGTTCTTCGGTACGAGCGTGACGGGCGGGGAGTGGAGGACCTCGGACCAGGGGACTCCGGGCTCGAGGAATCGCCTGAACGTCCGATCGACGCCGAGAACTTTGTGCCCTAGTACGCGGTTGAGGAAGACGCTCAGCATCCGACGACGACGACTGACGAGCGCGGCGTCCTCTTTCGCTTTCGAGGGGTTGCCGCCCGCGATGGCGTAGGAGGAGTTCTTAGTTCTTAGGCGGGAGAGGGGGGACGATGTAGCAGGGGTGGAGGGAACAGAGGGCTTGGCGGAGGGAGTAGAAGTCCGAGTACCGTCGGCGCGCTTCTTGGTTCTGTAGGAGCGAGCTTAGTGGAGAGCAGGAGGTTGCGAAGGAGGGGCGGACCTCGAATCGGATGCAGTAGACGATGTAGCTTGCGCTGGCACCTTCGCTGGTCTTGAGTGCGTCAACAATCTGGTAAAGGGAGAGAGGTAGTAAGTGCGTGTTGCGAGAGGGGGCTGCTGAGTTGGGGGTGCCGCGAACGGTGAGAGGTCGCTCGCAGAATAAGGTCGAAGGGCCTGAAAGGCACAGGTCTTCCGGGACGGTCAACCATATCTCCTTCGCGTCCGCCTGAGTGTGCTGAGGAAGAGCCCCGCTCAGCTGAACATATGCGTCATTCCTCGAAGCTGGATCCTCGTGAGGAGGCTGTCGCAGAGGTGGCCAAGACGCCCTCTTCACTAGGCGAAGAGTGCGCCGTAAGCACTTCGCGCTTCCACCAATACACACGAGGGTCGCTCCGTTCTCTGCAGCTTAGGAGTGCAGGCATAGCTGCGAAGCGAGGTCGACACCAGACGCAGCTTCCTGTGCCGTCCTCCCTTCCAGCGCCTATCCCAATCACTCCTACTGCCAGTCCTCCTCCTCTACCTACAGCAACTCGCGCGTCCACCGCGACCAGCTCAACAAGCTCCCACTCACCTGAATCGCATCTCTCGGCGGCCTCTCCGACTCGACCGACACCCTCCTCTGCTTCTCAGCGCGCTCCTTCTCCGCCTCCACCTGCGCCTGCCTAGCTTCGTTCGCCTGTTGCTCCTCCTCCGTCGGGTAGTGCGAGTCGGGGAGAGGGACTGAGGCGGGGTCGTTGAGTACGAATGAGGCGGAGGGAGATTCAAAGCCTTCTTCGCTGAACGGGTTGGATTCGTCGGCTGGGAAGTCGGACATCCTTGCTGTCCCCTAGCTGGAGGGCGCGGGTGCGGTGAAGAGCTGTCGTTGTCGTCACCTTGCTCAGCCAGGACGAGCCAGGAGGGTCAAACTTCTCAAAAGAACGAGGTTGGGCCCAAACTTTCAAATCCCCCCTTTCTCTTCTCCGATTCTTTCTCTCGCGGAGGACGATTAAACAACCAAACGAATCGCGATTATTCCAACCGAAGAAAACAAACAAGCTACAACGAACTCCCTCCCACGACATCCCTTCACGGGCTGAACCCAGTCCCACCGTGAGCCGAAGCCTGAGCGGCGTGAGGGATGTTGACTCCTCCCGTCTCAGCGACGCCCTCTCCCTCAAATCTGCGAGACAAGTCAGCATGCGGTAGTGAGCCTGAAATAGCTAGAGACGCACGCCGGATCACCGCGGTACAAGCCAGCTCCCTCGCTGTGCTTGTGTCCCGAGTTCTCCCTGCCGACGCGCCTGCGAAAGTCGTCAGTGAATTTTTCGGAGAGCGAGCGAAAAAGAACGCACTTGGGCTCGCCAGATCCAGCCGTCGAAGCGGGCTGGCCTCCACTCCCTTCGCCAAACTTGGAATCGAGCTCCTTGTTGACTTGCGAAACGAAGCCTGGTTCGCCGCTCTCCGCACCGGTAATGGGGGTCGACATTTCGGTCGGAGTGGCGGTGGTAGGTCTGGAAGAGCGGTTGTTCAGTAGAGAATCGAGTGGCGAAGGACGGAGGACGAACGCCTCGGTACCGCCGACAGCGCCAGGAGTCTCCAAGTGCCCGGCGGCGATGGGAATCTCCCTGCGGACCGCCAGCATCAGCTCCAGCCTTCGTGGAATCCAAGAAAAAAAAAAACTTACTCTCCCTCAGTAGGCCTCATCTCAGCAATCGTCGGGGACCCTCCCCTGCTCGCACCGTCTCAAATCAGCTCGCTCCTCCCTCGCTCCCCCTCACTCGCACTCACATCGACTCCGCCCCCTCCTGTCTCCCCACCACCCCACTCTCGTAGTGATTCTTCCCAAATCCATCGTGCCCAGCCCCCTGAACCGCCGGCTCGTGCGCAGTGCTCCCCGCGTGCTGTCCCTGAGTCGCCTGGTCGCCGCTCCTCCTCTTCTCCTTGTGCATAAAGTCGTGCGCGAGATCCTTAGTCTTCTGGAAGAACGACGACACTGCGAGCGGGAAGGGTTGGAAACCGAACTTGGGCGAGGAGGCGGAGAACCCACTGCTGCTCTTGCGCTCGGCCTTGGGGGGAGAGGGCTTGGGATCGGGCGTGCTGGACTGCATTACTGTGCGGATAGTCTTTGAGTGGAAAGTGATTTGGGCGGGAAAGAAGGAGGCAGAGAGAGAAACCCCTTGTGCTTTCGCACCCCTTGCGTCGCGAGGCAACCCTTCTCGCTTGAAACACCTTGCTGCAGCTCTGCTCCTTTAGAACAAGGCGCACCTCTTTCGGTGATTGAACAAAGCTATTCGAGCTAACCGTGTGCGAGAGAAGAGAGCGAAGCACGAAAAACTCGCACCAACTGCTCTCCTTCGCAAGGTCCGCATCGCACTGAATTCCGGGCAACCCCAACACACGTCGACAGCATTCACACTATCGCAACTCCATCTAAAACGAACGAGAGCCAGAGCTACACGAGCCTGGGGTCCGTCCAGCGAACCAACGAGCAACAACAACCGCACACACCGCGAAATCTGCTCTGCTGGTCGATACGGCTTTAGCAAGCGTTCTCCACGAGCAACCGGCGAGGAATGCTCACCCATAAGATCTCAAACAGTCGCCACAATCCCCAAGCGAAGTGCGGCAGAAGCGATTCTCTGCTTCTCCGATCCCTTCGCACGATGCCTCCGGTTCGCGAACCTGCTCCCATCGTCAGCTCTGCACGATTGAGGAAGGTGGAGCTAAATCACCGTATCTGTATCTTTGAAATCCAAGTCTCCTTCTTCTTCTTATTCTCATCGACGCTCGTCGCCTCGGGGTAGTAATCCCCGCTCAACCACGCCTGAAGAAGGACGCCAGTCTCCTCCCCAGCAAAGCAGCGCGCAGCAGAGGAGCTCCTGCTCGAAGGTGACTTGTTCTCCGCCCCATCGACGGCGTCCTTCGTTTCGACTATGGCGTACGTCGACGCGCGAGTTCGAAGCTGGCGGGGGGAAGGGGAGGGGTCGGATCTCGCGGGGTTGATGAGGAGAGATAGGAGGGAGGGAGAAGTGTGATTCGGTGGGAGAGGTGGCGGGGGAGGTGTCTTGGGTCGAGGGGCGGCGGGAGTAGCGCGACGAAGTGAAGGGCG
>KZ627150.1:328875-345215 GCA_002917775.1 Glaciozyma antarctica PI12 | reverse complement strand
CAGGGCCGATTGCTTCTTAGGAGAGCAGCGTCCGTCCGCAGGGAGACTGCGAAGGCAGGAGCAGAGGGCAGCAAGCAGTACACAACAACGCTCCGCTCCTTGCAGTATCCTACTCCCCCTCCACCTTCTCAAGTACCTTCCCATCCGCTCCTGCAAGCGCTGCAAACGACGTGCTCCTCGGCGAAACCGCCGCGGCGTCGAAGCTCACTCCCCTCCTCCCAACGCTCCCACAGCTATCCCTACTCCCCTCCCTCCTGCCCTCCCTGAAGATGCCAGGAAGTGCGGAGATCCCATCCTTGTTGAGATCGTGGACGCTCGCTCGGCGCGCAGCGAGAGATCCGGCGGGGGACATGTTGAAGGTTGCGAAGGGGTCGGCGTCCCGTGGTGTGCTGGGAGTGTGGGAAGTAGGAGTGGAAGGAACGGTGGCAACAAAGTCCCAGGAGGTGATAGAGTCTTGGGCGCTTCCGCTGGCGGTGCGGCCTGCAGAACGCGGTCAGCGGGGTTGAGGGCGAAGAGTGGGGCGCGAGAGGGTGCGAGAAATAGAGCTGGAGGGAGAGAAGGGGCCTGCGATTAGAGGAGAGGACGTACGACGTTGTTGGCGAACTTCGAGAGGAGGGAGGTCGACGAGGATCGTGTTGACGAGATGCGACTTCTTCTTTGCGATCTTGAAGAACGGATGGTGTAGCAGCTTCTCTGCGCTCGGCCTGGAGAAATTGCTTCAGCCAGAGAGTTCAGAAATTTAAGCACGAAAACGCACCTCTTGCTGGGATCCTTGTGCAGGCAGCACTCAATCATCTCCTTCATCGCCTTCGAATACTTGTACTTGCCGCCCTCGCGGTCCAACGTTGGCGGTTCATCGAGAATCGTCTTGCTGAGCACCTTTGCAGGCGGATAGTACGAGTTTGGTGCACGTCCGAGAGAGAGCTCCATCGCCGTGATGCCGAAGCTCCAAAGATCCGCTGCAAAGGTCGTCAGTCCGGAAGAGTGAAGGCAGCGGCGAAAGCGTGACGCACCTTTCGAGTCGTACGGTCGTCGCTGAACAACTTCCGGAGCCATCCAGGCTGGAGTCCCCACGAACGACTTGCGACTCGCGAACTCGTCCTTGCTCCTCTGCGGACCTCCTAGCTTCGGCGACCCAGGATCCTGGAACAGCGACGAGGAGACACCAAAATCCGCAAGGAGGACCGTTCCGTCGTCTGCGCGATCTTTCGTGAGTTGTGAGCGCCGGCAAGAGCGAGAGGGGACGGACCGTCGACGAGAAGGTTCGCAGCCTTGACGTCGCGATGTAGCCAGCCGTTCACGTGGAGATAGGTGAGCCCCTCGAGCGCTTGCTTGAGAGCGGTGGCGATGACCACTTCGTCAAATCCATCGGGGTAGGCGTAATGCGAGATGTCGAGAAGGGATCCTGTGCCGCGAGATAAGCGAATGCAGCCGAGGGCGAGGTCGGGACGCACCAGGAGACATGTAGCGGCAAGCGATGTAGAGCTTGCTTCCATCGATCCATTCTCCACGCACGCGAAGGACGTTTGGGTGCTTGGAAAGCGCCATGAGCTGCGTTTCCCTACAACCTGGCAGGTCAGATTCCCTCTCAAACATTCCCGCACCAAACGCACCTCCGAAGTCGGTCGATATCTCCTGCACTCGACAGACGATCTACGTCGATGATCTTGACGGCGCAGACGATGGGATCTGGCTTTGAAGGAGGCGTCTTGCTCCCGCTCGCAACGGGGGCAAACTGAGCGAGGTGGACGATGGAGGACGCGCCGAATCCCTGCGTTCAATTCTTCAGCTTCGTCCTTCCTTCTCCTTGTTCAGAAAGGAGCGCAGGGACGTACGATAGGCTCTCCAATGACGTAGTCTTGAGGACGACAGCTGAGGAACAACAAGCACACGCGCTCAGCTCAACGCGTCCTCCCTACGCACACGCACGGGAAAGTGCTCACCTGTACATAACCCAATCATCCTGCACCGCGCCCATAATCACCTTCGGCCCTACCCCCTCGACGTGCACGACGTGTGCTGCTGCTGGCTCCTCTCGCTCCCGCTCCCGCTCCCGCTCCTTCCCTATGCCTTCCTTACTCCCGCCTTGCTTGCTCAGGACCTTGCTCAGCGTAGCTCCCATCCCTCCTCCCGCCGCTCCCCCTCCACTCCCCGAAGAGCCAGTGAGGACGCTCAGCCCTGCCTTGCCCTTCGTCTTGGACCTCGAAAGCCACGAGGAGCTCTTCGTCTTCTCCTTCAGTGCGGCGAGTGGTGGAGAAGGGGGAGGCTTGGTGGGAGTGGTGTTGCCTGGCGTAAGAGGAGGAGATGGGAGCGTCATCTTGGGGAGGGAGAGGGGTGTTGAGAAGGAGCGAGCTCCTGGGCGAAGCGGATGCGGATTTAAACCTCGAGCTGAGCTGGGCTGAGTTTGATGAGATCGTTCAATTGCGTGATATGGGCCAATGTGTTGAACGACTGGAGGAAGAAGAGAACGAGGGGGCGACGAGGACGCGTGCTCTTTATCTCCCCGTGCGCGCCCTGTTCAACCTGTAGCTTCGCACCTCTCTCGTCGAGCAAATCTCTGACGAAACGATGCGAGAAATCACAGCAAATCAGTTGCGATTTCACTAGTGAGGCTGGGTGCGACGAAGAAAGACGACAAGGAGCGAGGTAAGGGGGAGGAGACGACGAAGGGGAACAGAACGGGGACGAGGATGGCGGGGGAGCTACGCAGAAGAAAGACGAGAAGAGCAGCACCGCACACGAAACAACCACGCAGCAGCAGTCCTCCCAGGAAACCCAATTCGCAATCGCAACCCCCTCCTCACGAGTACATATCCCCATTCCCGTCCTCTCCCTCACCCGCCGGCCGACGAGGAGCAGCTCCTCCCATCCCCGCTCCCATCTGCTCCGCCATCGCCCTCATCTGCGGGTCGTTCATCAACGCACCGAAATCCGGCATGCCTCCTCCGCCCATCATCTGCTGCAGCATCGGGTTCTGCATCAAGGACTCGAGCCCGCCGCTCGCCATCATCTGTTGTGCCCTGCGATCGCCACAAAGTCAGCGAGTCCGAGGAACGGAGGAGCAAGGAACGCACATCTGCATAATGGCGGGGTTCTGCATCATACCCGCAAGGTCGGGCATCCCTCCTGCGCCACCCATGCCGGGGAAGCCACCGAACCCACCGGCTCCTGCGCCGCGCGCACCAGCCATTGCAGCTCCCGTGTCGTCTTCGTCCTCATCCTCGTCCGCGTCGCGGGAGGAGCAGCGAGTGCGAGTGCGGGCGGTGGCGAGGGAGGACTTCATGGTTGCGTTCTGCGTATCGAGTGAGAGTTAGCGGGTGCGGAAAGGGGGGAGGGAGTGGAACGCACGTTGGGATCCAGCTTGAGTCCGGACTCGTACGCGTCGACGGCTTCCTGGTACTCGCCCGAGCTGAAGAGTGCGTGACCGAGGCGAGAGTAGGCCTTGGAGAAGGAGGGGTCGATGGTGAGAGCCTGCTGGGCGTCCGAGATGGCCGAGGCGTGCTCCTGAAGCTGCGAGTAGGCAGCGGCGCTGGAGGAAGGATGAAGTCAGCGAGAGTTCGAAGACGGCGGTGCGGAATGTGTTGGAGCTCGACCAGCGTCCTCGTTCGACACCGAGCTTCGAAAATGCCACTAGAGCAACGAGCTGCTGCCTCACACGCAGCTTAGCGTCAAGCAGAAAGGACTCTACCCAAACCTCCACAGCTGCCCGACAGTCTCCTCGTCTAGGCCATCGAGCAACTGAGCTCGTGGTAGGATCCTCCCTTCTCAATCCTTCAACCATCACCCCTAGTTCTGATGCGTTCCTGCTCTGCATCTCTCGCTGGAGTGTATCTTCCGGAGCTCCAAGCACAAGAAAGTACATAGAACACCGCAGCCTCACAGCTGCAGGCCACTCTGTCCAAGCAGAGCGGCACAAGACAGCTGAAGCTGAGGTGCGTCTTCTCCTCCCTCCTTCCCTCACTCTTCCCATTCCAGAGTACACTCTCCAACAGCCCAAACCACGACCCAACTCACCGGTTGCTCCAGTACACCGCGTTCTTCCCATCCAACTTGATCGCCTCCCCGTACGCCGCAATCGCCGCCGGGTAGTCCTTCTTCGCCATGAGCTGGTTCCCAAGACTCTTCTGCTTCTCCGCAGCGGCCTTCTCCTCTGCGGTAGCGGGTGCGACGTCGGCAGCAGCGGGAGCAGGGGCGGGCTGCACGTGTTATCTTTAGCTCTGTGGTGAGGGGTAAGAGAGGAGAGGACGTACGGCGGAGGCGACGTGGGCTTCTAGCACGGCGGGGAGAGTGGCGGGAGCGATGGAGTAGGCTTGCGCGTCGGCGGGGGAGTCGAGAGAGACGCCGAAGGCTTCGGAGATGCACTGGACTGTGCGAGTGGGGTCCGATTAGCGGTGTTCGGGTGGTACGCTGAGGACAGGATGGGGACGTACGGGCTACCTCAATGCCCTCTGCATCGTCGGCGCGGATGGAGCCGTCGTCGATGGAAGACTGGAGGAAGGTGAGAGTCGCGAAGGCAGCACGTTTTGAAGCAGCAGACTAGGGGAGGTGTTCGTTAGCTCCTGGTCGCTTGTTCAGAGAGTCGGGCAGAGCTCACCATCTTGCGAACGAGTTCAAGTCGAGTGGAAGGAGGTCGAAGGGCTGACGAGGTCTCCAGGCTGAGGCGCAATGCCCCATGGCGGCGAGCGACCCCTTGGCTAAAGCTGAGTTGTTCATCTGCTGCAGCTTTCGTTCGTCTCTTATTCCTTCTCCCATCACTCCGTTTCCGACTTAGACAGTTTGGACTCTCTCGCTCTGCCAGTCAGTTCCGGGCAAGACCAGCACGCTTCCTCACCAACAGCGCGGAAGCCAACTCGAGGTACGTTGACCTCTTCCCTTTGACATTTTTTCTCCCCCTTCTCCTCGACGTACCGGAGGGAGCCCAAGCTGACAGCTACTCCCGCAGACCTCTACTGAGCTCGCGACCCGGCACCCTTGTCCTCATCGCCCGCCGTTCTTTCGCTACCCCGTTTCGACTTCACGTCAGGTGAGCCTCCTTCCTTGCTTCTCTGCTCCCACCCCTATCACCTGGCTAGAAGGATGATCAACTTAGATGACGAATCCGAGGCGCTCGGGTGCGCCTTCCGCTGGAAGGTCCCGTCGAGCTTTGAGCTTTAAACTCTTTGCTACCTAAAACTGCTGAACCTAGCCCTACAACCACCGTTTCGTAGCCGAGCACAGTCGCTGACTCTCCTTGGTCCCACGCAAACAGATGGCTCCTCCGGCGACGCCCGTCTACTCGACGAAACCTGCGGCGGCAGATTTTGACCGCGCTTCAGCCTCGGACGCCAGCACGACCTCTCGCTCGACGTGGGCTTCGACGAGCGATGCGACGATTCTGGGATACGCAGATGGGCTGGTCAAGCAGGGTAGCGCCGACCTCGCCGACTGGAGAATTTCTCGCATTGGCGGCCAACCTGTGCGTTCCTTCCCTCTCTCCCTTCCCACCGACCCAGCTGACCTCCCGTTTAGTCCTTCCCGCCTTTGACGACCGCCCCGTCGGCTTCCGCACGTCTTTGCGCCAGCTGCGGCGCCGTCATGCCTCTCCTCACGCAGATCTACTGCCCCCTCGACGGCTCCCTCTCTGAGCGAGTCGTTTACACCTTTGCCTGCGCCGCCAAGCCGTGTCGCGGCAAGGATGGAAGCGTACGAGCGTGGAGCGCCGGCGTGCCTTGGCCCGAGGAGGAGGAACCGGTCGTGGTGGAGAAGGAGGAGGAGCGGGAGGGAGTGCAGCTTGGGAACCTCGTCTTCGGCGGGGGGCCTACGCTGGGAGCGTCTGCCAATTTCAACCCGTTTTCTCCTCTTCCTCCCGCTCCAGGACCCGCGTTCAATCCTTTCGCGCCTCCTCCTACCTCTGCGGCCAATCCTTTCCCACTTCCCGCGCCGTCGAACAATCCCTTTGCACCTCCTCCGACGACCAGCCCTTTCGCACCGACCGCTCCTAGCCTTACAGCGCCGTCGCCGTCGAATCCAGTCCCAGCCCTCGCATCCCTCTCCCTCTCCCCCACCTGGCCTCCCGCCACCTCCTACCCTCTTCACTATCTCACAACAGCCTACGAGCCCTCGAACCCCTCCACCCTCCCTCCTCACTCCTTCCTCCCTCCGTCGGACGAGCAGGCGCATCGCGAAGGGAAAGGAGCGGGTGGACGGACGAAGAAAGGTGCTGTGAGCGGGGTGAGGGACGAGTGGGGGAAGGAGGGGTACGAGGTGCAGAAAGTTCGGGGAGTGGACGAGGTGTTCTTGAAGTTCCAGGAGCGCGTGAGCAGGGAGGGGAAGCAGGTCGTTCGGTGCGTCTTTTTTCACTTTCTCCTCTCACCCCGTCCTGCCGATGATTGCTGACGCGTCGGACGCGTGCAGGTACGACCACACTTCCGTTCCCCTCCCCTACTCCGCCTCATCCCCATTCTACCACCTCCTCTTCCCCACCCCGAACGCCGAGGACGGCGAAGGACTTTACGACCCTCGTCGTGCTGGCACGTGCGCATGCGGGGAGGGAAGGACGTTTGAGATGCAGTTGATGCCTGGCTTGGTGGGGTTGTTGAATCGCGTTGGAGAGGGGGAGCTGGATTGGGCGGTCGTTCATGTGTTTGCGTGCAGAGGGGAATGTGGAGAGGGGGGAGAGGGGTGGAGGGAGGAGGGCGTTTTTGTCGAGTGGGAGGAGTAGCTGGAATGTCGTCGTTGTTGAGGAGAAGCCGGTGCGACGAGAGGACGGTGTAGAGGGAGAAAACGAAGACGAAGACGCGAAAGACGAAGACTCTCAGCGCGCTCGCCCTCGTTCGTTCGCTGGGACGTTCCTACTCTCTTACGATAGCAGCTCCCTCGCGACCAGAAGTACCACAGCGAGCTCAAAGCGCAGCAGGTCCGCTGCGAGTCCTTCGCGTTTCTCTTCCACCTTCTGCTCTACTCCAGCTCCAGCATCACCTCCTTGAATTGATCAAGACTAAATCCCTCTCCTTCCCCAGCTCTGGCGCACACCGTCCCTCCAGCGGACAACCCACCTCCGAAGCACCGCGCCGCCGACTCTTTGGGTTAGCTCCCCGCTTGCGAACTACGCGTGACTTCCTCAGCTACCACCAGTCAGCAACGCACGCCGGTCTTGACGGCGCCGGTGCTACGCCCATCGATGACTACCCCGCTACGCCAGGACTTGAGAAGGAGGCGCCCCCGCATCGCTCTGTCTCCTTCGCCTTCTTATCCCGACTCGACTCCTCCCTCCCCTCGCTCTTGGGGAATTCGAACGCACCTCATGGCACCTCTACTTCCAGCTCTCGTTGTCCTCTACCTGGCTGTTTCGACGACTTCGACTTCGCTCAGGACTCGATCTGTGCAGGACGGTGTTCCCGATGGCGCTCCCCCCGGCTTCGAGCAGTAGTGCGTCCTTACTTCTGCTCGTAGACAACCGCTAACGCCATTCTCAGCATCTCTCCCATCAGTACGTCTCTCTCCGAACCCGAGCAGAACGCTTCTGACCCCACTCCAAGTCGTCCCTTCGCCCAATATCTCGGGCTCCGGTGGCTGGGCCCCAGCGCTCAAGAAAGCTCGCCACTTCGTCGATCAGCTTACTCTTCCCGAGCTCGTCAACCTCACCACCGGCGCCGTACGCCTCTCCACTCCTCGTCTGGGCGGAAGCTAAAATTCGCGATGTCAGGGGATCCTCAATCGCTGCGTCGGGAACACGGGGACTGTCGAGCGATTGGGCTTCGAAGGAATCTGCTTGGAGGACTCACCACTTGGAGTGAGGTTCGCGGATTTCGTTAGCGCGTTTTCGGCTGGGTAAGTTTATCGTTCGTAGCGAGGTGACTGAAGCTGATGAGTGAGGATGCAGGATCAACGCCGCTGCCACCTGGGGTGCGTCGGGCTCAGAGAGCAATGATGACTCTTGCTTATGCTGTTGTATTGAAAGACAAGAACCTCATTCGTCGACGCGGGGTGGCCATGGGCAAAGAGTTTCGCGGAAAGGTACATAGGCTTTCTCGTGTTCGATGCGTTGCTTTCGTGCTGATGCTTCTTTCTAGGGAGTCAACGTCGCTCTCGGACCGATGATGAACATGGGACGCGCTCCTGCTGCTGGTCGCAACTGGGAAGGCTTTGGAGCTGACGTTCGCTCTTCCGAACGCCACTGCTTCGCGCTTGCTGACGCTTGCGCAACAGCCCTACCTCACTGGCGTCGCATCTGTTGAGACTATCGAAGGTGAGTACCTGCAGTGGATGGACCCGTAATTCGCAGCTAACGTCCTGCGAAGGCACGCAGTCTCAAGGAGTTATCGCGTGCGCGAAGCACTGGATAGGCAACGAGCAGGAGCACTTCCGCGGCGGCTCAGGCAGCCAGACTTCGTCCAGCAACATTTAAGCCGATTCATGCCTTCTTCAAAGTCGCCGTTAATCCTTCCTCGCAGCAACGACCGAACGATGCACGAAATCTATGTAGGTCGCCAAAAAAACGAGCCCCGCTAGCGAGGTTGACATTCTCTCCTCTCGCAGATGTGGCCCTTTGCTGAGTCCGTTCGAGCTGGCGTTGGCTCTGTGATGTGCTCCTACAACCGGTGAGCTTCTTTTCACCGACGTTTCGCCTTCCTCGCTCATCGTCTTCACGCGCAGCCTCAATCAAACCCACGCCTGCGAGAACTCCATGATCAACAACGGGCTGCTCAAGGAGGAGCTCGACTTTCAGGGATTCGTCGTCTCTGACTGTGTGTATCCCCTCTCACTGAGCTTCGCACGGGACTGATTGGCTCGGCGCAGGGGCTGCTATCGTTTCGGGCGTCAGCACTGCCCTGGGCGGTACCGACATGAACATGGTGTGTATCCTCCCTGTTCAGCGTGATTTAGCGACGCTGACTTCTCGAAGCCTGGATTTTACGCGTACACGAACCTCGAGGACAGCCAGAGTAACCCCGCTGTCTCGAACACTTCCTACTGGTGCGTAGCTTTGCAAGACTCCTCGAACATCGCACTGACGTCTTGCGATCCCAGGGGCGCTGCTCTCGTCGAAGCTGTCAACAACGGCTCGGTTCCGCTCACTCGGGTTCAGGACATGGTCATGCGAAGTGCGTCTCCTCAACCTTTGATTCCGGCCGCAACTCTGCTGACGGCGCCCCTTCCCTTCCTCAGCAATGGCTGCGTACTACAAACTCGGTCAAGATAAGGACTTCCCAGCAGTCAACTTCCACCAGCTGCAAGTCCTTCGTCGACCCGTTGAGCCCTCGCTAATCCCTCGCTACCCAGGACGCAGGACACCTACCTCAACGGCGAGCTCGTCAACGAGCATGTCAACGTTCAAAGAGATCACCGCAAGCTCATTCGCGAGATGGGCGCAGCTTCGACCGTACTTCTCAAGAACGAGAGGAAGACGCTTCCCCTCGATGCGGCGTCCTTCGCTCGCTGGGGCTTTTTCGGAAGCGAGTGCGTGCTCTCGCTTTCATTCCGTATTTCGTCGTTCGCTAACTCTGCCCGACAGCGCCGGGCCTGGTGAGAACGGACCCAACGGCTGCTTAGATCGCGCCTGCAGCGAAGGCACTCTCGCGATGGGCTGGGGATCTGGGACCGCCAACTTTCCTTATCTCGTCGACCCCTACTCGGCGCTCCAGACTTTCATTCACTCTGTAAAGAACAATGCGGTGATTGAGGCGGTCTTGAACGACTACTCGCCGCAGGTCGCGACGATCGCTTCGCTGGCAGACATCTGCTTGGTCTTCGCAGTGAGTCACCTCCAGTTCGTTCGCAAAGATCTCGCTCACCCTTCTCGCTCGTGCAGAATTCCAACTCTGGCGAGGGCTTCGTGCGTTCCAATCATTCCTATGCTTTCGCGGCCGCTGATTCGCTCCTCCCAGGCCACTGTCGACGAGAATGCCGGCGACCGTAACAACCTCACGCTCTGGCA
Source organism: Glaciozyma antarctica PI12 (assembly GCA_002917775.1). NCBI lineage: Eukaryota > Fungi > Basidiomycota > Microbotryomycetes > Kriegeriales > Camptobasidiaceae > Glaciozyma > Glaciozyma antarctica. The sequence continues at coordinate 335,299 of KZ627150.1, read as the reverse complement.
CTCAGGCGACGATCTCATCGCAAACGTCTCCTCTCGCTGCTCCAACACCGTCGTAATTCTCCACACCGTCGGTCCTGTGATCGTCGAGTCTTGGATCGACCATCCTAACGTGCGTTCACAACTTCGCTGAAGCTTCGCAGGCGCTAACTCGAGACTTCCTCGCAGGTGACTGCCGTGCTTTACGCTGGTCTTCCAGGCCAGGTAGTCTCTCTCGTATCTCGTACTCTTCAAGCACTGAGAATCGCGCCAGGAATCTGGGAACTCGATCGTCGACGTCCTTTTTGGTGGTGGTGAGGAGCTCTACCTCGCGCAAGGATGAATGGGCGAGCTAACGCCTATCGCAGTCAATCCCTCAGCTCGCCTGCCTTACACGATTTCCAAAGCTCGCGAAGACTACCCCGCTGACATCCTGTGTGCGTTTTTGCTACCGAGTTCCCCCTTAACGAAGGCTTTCGCTAACTGCTGTCGTCGTCAGACACCGCTCCTAGCGACGTCGTCCCTCAGCTCAGCTACTCCGAAGAGCTCCTCCTCGACTACCGCTGGTACGCACCCACCTCCTTCACCAGGCTCGTACTAACCCCCATCGTGGTAGGTTCGACGCGAAATCCATCGCACCCCGATTCGAATTCGGTTTCGGGCTCTCCTACACTTCGTTCGACTACACCAAGCTCTCCATCAAGCCCTCCGGCTTCCATCGTCGCTCGAAGCAAGTGTGGGAGAACTGGAACGACGAGTCGAACGCTCCTGGCGGACCTCCGGGGCTGTGGGAGGATGTCGTTCAGGTCGAGTTTACGGTGCGCAATACTGGCGGAGTGGACGGGAATGAGGTGTCGCAGGTGTACCTTGGATTCCCAGAGGGGGCGGGAGAACCGCCGAAGGTCCTTCGAGGTGAGTTTGCTCGTTCGGGAGGGAGGAAGGAGCTGACGACGGTCGCAGGATTCGAGCGAACGTTCCTCAAGAAAGGTGCGAAGACGACCGTCGTCGTCAAGCTCAACAGGAAGGCGCTCTCGATCTGGTGCGGGAGATTCTCGTGAGGCTCTGCAAAAGTCGTGGCTGATGTTGGTTTTTCTGCAGGGATGTCGTTAAACAGGCTTGGGCTGTCCCGAAGGGCGACTTCAAGGTCTTTGTCGGGCAGTCGTCGCGCAAGATTGTCCTCACGGGGTCGTTCCAGCAGTAGCCGCACCCCTCTCCGCGAGCTGCCGTCCGCGAGCTGCCGTTCCACAAAGTCTCCCCTTCCTCCTTCCTCCCTCTCCCTCCCTTGTAAATACGAAACAACACAGACACTTGTACATGCGAGCAGGTGTGTGGCTGAATCCCCACCATCGCCGAAGCAGAGAGCCAAAGCAGCGACTTCGCAGGCAGTTCCTCGTTCGCAAACAGCAAATCACTTCAATCCATATCACTTGTCGCAGATATCCTACATTTCCTGCCCCTCCTTCCACGGCAATCCCTCCTTCCTCCCCGCCGTCGCACTCGGCAAGACCCCAAACGGCGAGCTCCCCGCCGCCGCTCCTCCCTCCTCCCCGACCGTTCCTCCCGCCGGTTCCGAGATGCTCAACCTTGAAGCCCTGCGCGCCATCTTGGGGAAGATAGCAGGCGGCACGAAAGGTTGGGGCACGACAACGCCAGGAATGGGAGAGGGGGTCGATCCTTGCCGGAGGCCGGAGAGGGATGAAGCGGAAGAGAGGGCGGAGGTGGAGCGGGAGAGGGCGGGAGAGTCGGTGGGGGGTGTAGTGCCTGAGAGGGAGGGGAGGGCCCAAGGAGCAACGGTGCCTTCGTCTCGGACGCGGTGGAAGACTTCCTCCTTCACTTCCTCCTCGGGAATCTCGAGGCCGTCTCCAGTCGATGGGAGAGGTTCCCCGGTCTGCGCATCGCGCCAGGCGAGGATTCCGCCGAACCAGAAGTGCTGGACGACGGGGACCTTCTTGAGGACTTCCTCGCGGTACATCTTCATGAGGCCGGTGTTGACCTTGTCCCAGTTGGGGACCGTCGACGCAATGTTGTGCAGCATTGGCGAGTGCTCGGCGAACGGTCCTGATTTGAGGTCGTTGATATGGAGGATCGAGGAGAGGAAGAGGTACGAGATGCCGTGAGGGGAGATGGAGGGAGGGGAGAGAATCGAGGCGGGTCGAAGAGTGGGATGGGCTGCGATCAGGGCGTCAGTGAGCGTCGAACGCGAGGAGAGGTAGACGTACTGCGAAGCTGGGAAGCTCCCCAGAGGTAAACGAGGTGCTGGTGGTCGTCCAGTCCCCACACGCCCTTGCTCCCCGCCGGCTCGAGCTTGAACACCTTCTGGAGCTTGCGCACGACGTCGAGGTACGTCGCGAAGACGCGCGTAACCATCGCCTGCTCGTCGTCGGCGGTGAGAACGCCGACGAGACGGAGGATGAGGAGGTAGGCGAGGAAGGAGAGCTCATGACCGGTGCCGTAGTCGAGTCGCGCAGCCGAGCCGAACGAGGTGCGGAAGTGGTGGCAGAGCTCGGGGAGAATGGGGTACTGAGCCTCGTCTAGGATCTCCTTCTGAAAGTCCTCTTCGTTCTGGGCAGCAGCAGCGTGCGTTAGTGCGCGCGCCTTGGTCTGCTACGGGAGGGAGAGGGAGCGCACCTCCTCCATGATGGCTACCCACTCCCTGAACGCCTTGTTCCCAAACCTCTGCGGACTAGTCTGCAACGGCACGTTGTCCACCCACTCCTCCATCTTCTTCAAGAACGCCACGAGCGCGGTTACGACCTGAGACGCCACTCGAGTTAGCTGCCCGCCTCCTCCCTCCCCAGCATGACGACGACGACGACGTACTGGACTCTCCATGCACACATCCTCGACCTTCTTCTCCTCTACGGCGTTGCTGAGGCGGTGGATGAGAGTCTCGATGTACGAGTAGGCGGAGCTCGAGAGCCAGGCGGGGATGTCCTCCTCCGTAAAGATCTTGCGAGCGGGCGGCGCGCAGATGGAGAGGTCTGTGAGGAGAGGTAGCTCCGGTGGCGGGTAGGTGTTGCTGTCGCTGGACATGGTTGTAGCTGGTCAAGAGACGTCCCGCGGTGCCGACTCTCTCGACTTGGACGGGGAGAGTTCGAAGAGCTGAGAAACCTTGGAAAGAGGGGGGCCGCTCCTCAATCCTCTTCTTCTCTCTCAGAAGGGACAGAGCAGCTCCTTCCAGAGAAAGGATGCTGTTGAATCGACGCAAAGCGCGAGCGACACCACTCCTGCGAAAGTCTCCCTCCTCGACGACGAGGGTGGAATCGACGACGACGACAACGACGACAGCCAACGACAGGGTAGCGAAAATCCGACTGTATTACTCCGACCCAGTACGAGATCCCCAGCTCCCTCAGAACGCAATCGACTTGAATCCCCCTGCGAGCGCGTCCATTGCTTGCTCCACCTCCCTAAACTGCCTAGCTCCGCATGTACCGCCTTCGATGTGCTGCGACAGCGCCCCAAACGTCCGCATCTCCTTCCGACAGTTGCCATTTGGGCAGCGGTACAAGTTGTCGGCCAAAGAAGAGTGTACCGGGCTAGCGAGGTGCTGATTGAGGCCTGCCAGGTTCCTGAAGCCTCGCGGGCAAAGTGAGCACTGGAAGAAGCTCTTAGACGGGTTCCAGGCTTGATTCGTCGCGGTACAGGTCGGGGGAGGGGTCCGTAGGAAGCGGGGGCTGGTGATGCGCTTCTGCGTGATGAAGTTGTTGTGATCCCAGTCGAGGACGTAGCGATCCAGGTCGTTCCTATTCATCCCGGAGATGCACGTGTTCGATTCGAAGTGAAGGATGAGGGCGGGGATGTGGATGAACTTGCTGGCGCAGTTTCGCATTGGGCAAGGGATGTTGGCGGGCTTGTGCTTCGACGAGTTGAGGTGCTGTGAATAGAGAGGGTCAGCGAAACTCTCAGGATAGGAAATGAGAGGACTCACAGCATCCAAGTTCGACTGACTCTGAAACGTCTTGCGGCAGGGAGATCAGTACGGGTGAGATTGTCGACTGTGCTCGTGCAGTCCCGCCGGCGTGGTGAAGAAACTCGTGCACGAAATGCAGGGATGGTGGGATTCCTGACGATGTCGTTCCAGCTCGTCTGGATTGCCAGTATTGCCGAACGAGCACCAGCCGTGTTGAGTGGAGTTGACGAGGTGGGAGAGTCGAGCGTTGCCGGAAAGGAACTCGAGGTCGCAGCCTGCACCGTGTAAGGTCGTTAGCTTTACATTCTTCACTCCCTCGTTGAGCTATTCGTACGTACGTTCGTACCAGGCGTGCTTCAAGGACCGGCGAAGGTGGTCGAACAGGGCGGACTGGCGGTTAAACGAGCGCTGGCAGTCGCCGCAGTACCAGTCGTTCTCGTCTTCCTCGTAGTACCAGTTCCCTGGCATTGGCGGCGTCCCTGCGAGAGATTCCTTGGGGGAGTGAGAGGTAGGAGGGAGAGGAGCAGCGGAGTCACGCAGGCTTTGGGCCCCCCGACTGAAACGCACTCGAGGGGAGATGTCTCCTCGACGAGCTCAGCTTGGCTCAAAGCGCTCAGCTCTCTCTCGCACCTCTGCTCGTCGCGATGGCTTCGTCTCTACGACCTAAAGCTCCGCGTCCTCCAGTCGAGCGGCAGGAGAGCGAGGATGAGATCGAAAAGTTCCGCCGAATCCCCAAGCTCGCCTGCTTCCGCGACTCTCCTCGACCCTGCGTGAACCAGAGTACGCTCACCTCTTCGCACCACTCGCAAGTCTAATTCACCTGCTCAGAGCTCGTCGACGAGATCGCTGCGATCCGCAAGTCACGCTTCATCGAGTACGGAAGTGAGCCGACACTCTACTCCGCGAACGTGCTTTCGCTGATCGCTGTGACACAGGTGCGAATCCCAAATCCATCTCTTATGCGCGAGCAACGAGCGCGTTGATCGGCTGCCCTTACGAGATTGAGACAGCGGAACAGGCTCACGCCATTCCGACCGTCGGGGGGAAGATAAGTCAACTCGTCGGCGAGTTCTTGGCCACAGGCAGGATTCAGACTGCGAGTGAGCTATCCAGCTAGAGAAGGAACTAAGAGCTGATCGGAGGTCCTTAGGCGAGAAGAAGGACGATCCTGCGTTGAAAGCGAAGGCGGAATTGATGAAGGTCCACGGAGTCGGTGCGTCCTTTCTCCCTCTCGTTTCAAAGGGCTGCTAAAATGCCACAGGGTCCAACGCTGCCAACAGTCTCTACCACGAAGGGATCCGAACGCTCGACGACTTGCGAAATACGGGGAAGTACGAACAGGTTCTCAAATACCACGACGACATCAACCTGCCGTTCGCCCCTTTCTCGCCTCCTTCGTGCTCAACTCACGCTGCGCTACAGGATGACTCGCGAAGAAGTCGAAAGTGTCGCCAACTTCATTCGTCTTCAGCTCGATCGCGTCGAGGAAGGCGCGCATACGGTTCTCTGCGGCGGGTAGGCTGCTCGCTCTCCCTCGCTGCTCCTCTGCTGACCCCTTCGCCGCAGCTACCGCCGCGGAAAGATAGGATCCAACGACGTAGACTTTCTCATCACCTACCCGCACGAAGACGGCAAGGAGCGATTCGTCCTCGACCGACTCGTCAAACGTCTTCAAGCGAAAGGTGTGTACGTTTCGCCGAGCATTCCTCTTCTCTTCACCTTCTCCACAATCTCGTTGCTAATCTCCCAACCGACACCAGGCTTCATCCCGCCTGGCGGTGTCCTCTCGCACACCAACTGCGCCTCTCTTCGCACGATCGAGGAGAACCGGCCCGCGACGCTTCTCGACTCGCTCGACAAAGCTCTCATCATCTTCAAGCACCCCGCCAACTCGACGACGCGCTCAAGGGACATCTACCGCCGCGTCGATTTGATCGTCACGCGCTGGAACTCGCACGGCGCTGCGGTGGTGGGCTGGTCGGGGAGCACGCAGTTTGAGAGGGATTTGAGGAAGCATGCGGAGACTATGTGAGCTCGCTCTCGCACGTTAATCGTTCGAGAAGGACACTGATGAGAGAGCAGGGGGCTCAAGTTTGATTCGGGAGGACTGAGGACGCGCGCGACGAACGTTGTCGTTCCGACAGTGACGGAAGAGGACGTCTTTCGCGCGTTGAAGCTACCTTGGATTCGTACGTTTTCCACTTGCGCTCGGTGGTAGCGAAGCTGAGGCTCAGCGTGTGCAGCTCCGGAACTCCGGAATGCGGATCCCTAAGGCGTGTTCGACGGCTGTTGTTCTTTCTCCGTCTGTCCAAGTGCGTCGTTACGCTACCGTTGCGGCGGCTGATTAGGTACCATCGCTGATCGTCATTACGCAGATATGTCTTCGCAATGCAGGTTGTTTGTCGCGTTTCCGGATCTGCTCCCCAGCCAGTCACCGAGAAGGTAGACTACAGGAGCGTTGTTGTGTACTGCTTGCTGCCCTCTGCTCCTGCCTTCGCAGTTTCCCTGCGGACGGACGCTGCTGAATTCACGATC
>KZ627150.1:280882-327777 GCA_002917775.1 Glaciozyma antarctica PI12 | reverse complement strand
CGCCCTTCACTTCGTCGCGCTACTCCCGCCGCCCCTCGACCCAAGACACCTCCCCCGCCACCTCTCCCACCGAATCACACTTCTCCCTCCCTCCTATCTCTCCTCATCAACCCCGCGAGATCCGACCCCTCCCTTCCCCCCGCCCAGCTTCGAACTCGCGCGTCGACGTACGCCATAGTCGAAACGAAGGACGCCGTCGATGGGGCGGAGAACAAGTCACCTTCGAGCAGGAGCTCCTCTGCTGCGCGCTGCTTTGCTGGGGAGGAGACTGGCGTCCTTCTTCAGGCGTGGTTGAGCGGGGATTAATTACTACACCCGGCCGGCGTCCGTCGATTTGATAAGAAAAAGGAGACGGGGCTTTCGAGGGTACAGATTCGGGGATGGTGCGTTACTTTCCTCAATCGTGCAGAGCTGACGATGGGAGCAGGTTCGCGAACCGGAGGCATCGTGCGAAGGGATCGGAGAAGCAGAGAATCGCTTCCGCCGCACTTCGCTTGGGGATTGTGGCGACTGGTTGAGATCTTATGGGTGAGTATTCCTCGCCGGTTGCTCGTGGAGAACGCTTGCTAAAGCCGTATCGACCAGCAGAGCAGATTTCGCGGTGTGTGCGGTTGTTGTTGCTCGTTGGTTCGCTGGACGGACCCCAGGCTCGCGTAGCTCTGGCTCTGGTTTGTTTTAGATGGAGTTGCGATAGTGTGAATGCCATCCAAGTGTTGGGGCTACCTGGAATTCAGTGCGATGGACAATCGAAAGTCGCGTGCGAAGCTGCGAAGGAGAGGGGCCGGTGCGAGTTTCTCGTACTTTGCCCTGGACGACTCTCTGGCTTCGCGAGGATGTCGCTTTGGACTGCTCGTGCGTTTTGGAGATCTCAAGGGAAGAGCGCACGGCTTTACAGCACGACGAAGTGAACGCGGAACGAGCGAAGCTCTTGTCGAGCCCGCCCTCCTTGTCGACCCCGCTCGACCTCCTCAGTCTCTCTCCTCCCACATTCTCGACAAGCAGGCTTGTGAGCAGCAAGCAACTACAGCCTGTCTTATTGACTGACAGCATCCACAGGTCCTCATCCCTCTTCATTCTTCGTTCGCAGGTCGATCCACTCGCAGGACGAGCTCCCTCCCCTTCTCACCTCTCAGCCCACGCACACCCACCATGTCTCACACCACTCGTTCCTCTTGGTACGCTACCCCAGCACCAGCCTACGGCGCCCGTTCAGCGATCCACGTCAACCTCTCCGAGTCGAATGGCGTTCCTCCTCCCGCCTACGAGCTGCGCGGCCTCGTCTCGGACGACGAGTACTCCCACCGCCTCAACGCCGCCGCAGGACTGCTCAGGCGCTACTCATGGAGCGTCGTCGAGCGTGTCTTCCTTGTCTTTGCCGTCGTCGTCTCGTTGGCTGCTGTGAGTGCGGAGAGAGGGAGGGAGGGGGAAAGCTAACGCTTTGCGCAGCCTCTCGTCGTGGCTCAGGTTCTCCAGCACGTTCTCGTCGAAGCTGCGCAGGTCGCCAACGCCACCGCAGACGACCGCACTTTCGTCGAAGCCGAGCGCAAGGCCTACTTTGACGCTCGCATGATCGGGTTCGGCGTCGCTGTTGGCGTTGCTGCCCTCCTGTGGATCCCGTACGTCGTCTTTAAAGCGATCGTGCGTTTTTCGAACTGTTTTACGAGTGAGAAGGGTGCTGAGATCAGAAGTAGGGCAATCGCAGGATCGCGAACCTCCTCAACACGTTCACCGCCAACGACGCCAACAGGGGAACGCAGATGAGCTTGCAGTGGAAGCTCGGTGAGCCTGCCTCTTTTTCCTCGCGCGAGATAAACGAAAACTAACGCAAAGACGCAGCAAGCACCTCCGCATTCACTCAAACCGCCACCGTCTCCATCACTCTCCCCTCCTCCAGCGTCACCAACTTCCACCAGCAAGCGTACCTCCCCACCGTGAGTCCCCTTGCCTACCGCATCTCTAACCCAACGTTCGCTGAGCCACCCCCAACGCAGTACATCTCGAAAGCGGAGGAGCAAGGCAGCTACACCCAGTTCCCTGCGCCGAACGGATCACCGCCGAAGGCTGTGCCGTTCGTTGCCGATGTTGGGCAGACGTGAGATGAGGAGAAGAGGTAGCTTTGGGCGGAGGAGCTGGAGGGAGGAGCAGAAGCGCTGGTCGTGAGCTGCGAGTGCTAGGAGCGATTGGCGATAGGTTCAGCAGACGTGCCGCAAGTCGTCGTCGATCCGAATCGACGTGACAAATCCAACGACGAGCAGAACCCGAAGCAGCAGCGCACCTGAAGAGCAGAGCAGCAAGCCGTCCATCCCTCAGCTCCCACAAGACACCTCCCTCAATTCCTCTCCCCCTTCCCCTCCCTAACCCCCTCGCAGCAATCCCATCACCTCCCCCACAAAACCCCCCGCCACCCTCCTCTACTCCTCCGTCTACCTCAGCAGCTCCCTCCCCCCTCCTCCTCCCCCTCCTCCTCTCCCTCTTCCTCTTCCCCTCCCCCTCCCACGCCCCGTATCCCCTCTTGACCCCGTTGAATACTTCTGGGAGAAGGAGGGGCGGTAGACGGTTGGTGCTGGATCTGGAGGTAGGGAGAGGAGGAGGCGTAGGGAGGGTTCTCGCGCGTCAGGCGGGGCGTCGTGTAAGCGTTTTAGCGTCGCCGTGAGCGCTGGATTGGCGAGTAGCGACCTTATCAATGGGGAGGTAGCTGTGCGGGGGTTAGTAGGGGAGGAAGGAGGGAGGGAGGAGCGAACCGATGGCGGAGTATTCGATGTTGCGGAGGGGTTTGATGTCGTCTCGTTGTAAGGGGTCGCCCCAGAGGGACGAGGAGGGCTCAGAAGGCCAGTGCAGGTACTTGAGGCGTTTGGTGGGGCGGGGGTTCGAGTCGACTGGTGGAGCTGCGCGAGAGGTTAGCTCGTCGGCGGGGGAGGGAGGAAGGACGTACGAGGAGGAAGGAGAGCGGGGGCGGGAGGGACGTAGGCTTCTGAGTTGGAACAGCCGTTGAGCTTGTGTTGCTTGAAGCAGGCGACGGAGCAGCTGTGAGGGCGTTAGCTGTGAGCAGGAGGAGGGAGGAGAGTGCGCACTATTCGATGTGGTCGACTGGGCAGCGGTACTTTCCCTCCTCCTTTTTGGCACACACTCCACAGGGAGGAATTCGAGCTGCCGGAGCCATCTGCGGCAGAGGGGAGTTGGGGGAGGCGAAGGAGCGCAGAGTGCGCAAACGTTCAAGTCGTTTGACCCCCTCTCCCCTCCTTCTCCTTTTCTCCCCCGGTCGCGTTGGCAGCAAAGCGACGAAATCGATGGGTTACAGCGCTATTGAATGTATCCAGTACCTGCTCCTCCTTCCCCACCGACGTGCGAGAGACCGACGACCTGCCTGCGAAACGCAGTCGAGCGAGCGAGCGAGGTTGGCGGCGACGGAGAACGGGGGAATGGGGACAAGGAAGGAAAGATGTGGGGCATATTCTCAAGACGGCAAAGGATGGCGCTGGGGTAATGGCGAAGAGGGGAGTCGGCGAGGAGGCTTGGAACTGCGAAGGTCAAGTCAGGAATGGCTCGCCCGCCCACAACGAGACGACTCACCGATCTCCCCAAGCTCAGTACTACCTCCACACCTCCGTTCCTCCACACGACTTCCAGAAAGCCGGCGTCACCAGCGAGTCCTCGTACCAATCCGGCGCCTCCTCATACAGGCACGCGACGCCTCGCTCGCGGCAGTACTCGCGAACCGGCTTGAACCACTCCTTCGTCCCACAATAGCGTGGGAACGAGACCGATTTGAGGAGGGAAGGAGGTCGAGCATCTCGGTCGTCTTTCGTGCGCCCCAGGCGGAGTCCGAGACAGTCGTGTCGCCGCAGCGTCCCGTTCTTCCAGTCCGAACAGGCGGAGATGCTCGTAGGTAGAAACAGTCGAAGTTTCGCCGTCGTAGAACGCGAAGACCTCGAGCTGTACCCTCTGGGCGGGAAGGAAGAGGGTCGGAATGATTCGAATAGGGGTGATGGAAAGGACTTGGAGTTGAGGTGCCAGCGCTCGTGTCGAGTCGAATTGTTGATAGGCCGTTCTTATGCGAGGAGGACGAGCATCATGAGATCTGAAGAGGCACTGAGATCAGGAACAACGTTGCGAAGCTTCGAGTCTAGCTGCGTACCGGGAGTTGCGAGTAGCCAGTCTCTGGCTACGCAGGGTACCGAGCTGATCCAAGGCTTCCTAAGACCCGAGCAGGCCGCGAGAAGCGCCTGTATCCGCAGCGGATCCAGGACGGCCGAAGCCTCATCGCCACGCTCGTTGCCGTAGAACCTCAGCGACGAGATCCCCCCGTGCGCCACGGCTGCTGCCCCAGTATTATCAGAAGCTTCTCCGCCGTAGCGTCTTTCGTGACGACTGGCGCAGCGAAGAGCTCCACCTGAGCGACCGTACGCCAGAGCGGGGAGACGAGGGCGAGCTTCCTAGAGGAGAGTGGAGCGCTGTGGGAAAGATTTGCGCATTTGGGGAGGTAGGCTGAGTCGGATGATGAGGGTGACGAGTTCAGGGAGCTCGTGGATGAGAGGTGACATCGGAGGAGGTCTGTGGGCGAGAAGGTCAGCGGTGCTGTTGTCCCAGCTCTCGAACGAAGGGGAGGCTCTGCTCGCGACTGTGATTCGGAGAGCTGAAGAAAGAAGTCAACTCACGGGAGAAGGAGGGCAGAGCAGCCGGGAGGGAAGAGTCGACGCAGGACAGCTGGAGCGGGGGAGACGTTCTGGGGAGGACACTGGCGTTAGCAGCCAGCCAGCGACGTGGGAATAGTACTCAGTGGAGAGCCGTACGTACCCTCTTGAGCTCTCACCAAGCGGAGAAGCGACGCCGGAGTGGTGGTAGGAGGAGAAGGAGCGACGGCGCCGACTCCTGCTTTACTCCGGGAGCGCTGCTCTGCTCCAGCACTGCTCCTGGTCCTCTAAATCCTGATCTGGCTAGCCTCTCCGTCTTCATTATAGAGCAGTAGACAGATCCACTGCACGAGCAATCCTGCGCTACACCCACGATTCGTGCTGTGCTCGACATCTCGCAAGACGCACAAACCAAGACGCACCCTCCACACCATCGCACCACCACCACCCTCTCGCCCGCTCACGCGCATCGAAAACATCCTTTTCACCAACCCCTCGCTACCGAAAAAAGTCCCATCTAGCTCATCGCCTCACAACAACGTCCGGGAAGACCCCTAGTGCTTGGTCGCAGGAGGGTTGTAGACGATCTTGCGCGTCTTGATGGGGGTCCACTTGAACTTCTTGACCCAGATACTGAGTCCTGCGAAGGGGAGAGAGGGGGGTTAGCCCTGGTCGATCGGGGGTGGGGAGGGGGTGGTGGTGCGGAGATGAGGCGGAATGGGAGGTGGAGTGGGATGGGGGGAAGCAGGGAGGAGGGGGAAGGGACAGGGAAGGCGGAACGTACCAGTCAAAGCGGTGAGGATGATGGTGGCCTGGAGACCCATCTTCTTGCGCTGGTCGAGCTCAGGCTCGGATGCCCAGCTGAGGAAGGTGGTGACGTCCTTGGCCATCTGGGAGGAAGTCGCCGGGGTTCCCTATTATCGCAGGCGTTAGCTGGAGTGCCGGGTTGTAAGAGAGGAGGGGGGACGTACGTCGGGGTACTCGACGAGACCGTCGTAGAGGACACGGGCCATTCCGATGGCTCCTCCGGGGAAGTAGGGGTCTGCGGGAGCGCGATCAGCAGGGAGAGAGTGGAGGTGGGAAGAGGAACGTACTGTAGTTGAGGCCCTCACGGATCTCGACGCCTGCTGGGGGGTCCACGTACCCAGTGATGAGGGCGTAGATGTAGTCCTGCACATCGATCCACCAATCAGCTCCTCCTCCCGTACGCTCAAGCGAAAGAAGCACGTACAGCACCTCCGTGGCGAGCCTTGGTGATTAGACTGAGATCCGGGGGCAGAGCTCCGGCGTTTCCACTCCTAGCCGCCTCGTCGTTGGCGTAAGGCTTGGGCATGTAGTCCGAGAGCTTTCCAGGGCGCTGGAACATGTCTCCGTTCCCATCGGGTCCGTCCTCGTACTCGATCTCCTCTGCCATCGCCTTAGCCTCCGTCACGTTGTGAGAGACGCCGACGAGGTTGCGCCAGGCGACACGGTCGAGAGAGTGGCACGTCGAGCAGACCTCGCGGTAGACTTGGTATCCACGACGGATCCTGTGAGGAGGGAAGCGTTGTGTGTCAGTGCTGCACGGGGATTCGCTGGTGCCTTGCCCTCCTCCCCCCGCCCCCGCCTCTACCGATCTCGGTCCATCCCAGACCGATCCACCAGATTCCTTCTCCATTCCACCCATTCCCTCATCATAGTCCCATCGCCGTGCTTCCCAGTCAGCTCCCCTCCCTCCCGGCCCTCAGAAGAGAGAAGAATCCACCTGCGCCTCCAGCACTCGAGAGAGAAGGACTCACGATGCGTGATCAAAGGTCTCGAAAGGTCCATTGTGAGCCCAGGGGTAGCTAGGCGAGTGGAGTCCATGGTCGGCAGCGCTCTCGGCCTTGGCCTCAGGGAGGAGGGGGTTGCCGTAGAGTTGAGTGTACCAGGCGAGAGTTCCGCCCGAGACGAGGGTGAGGGCGGTAGCGGTGGCGGTGGCGGCGCGGGAGGACTGGAAAGGGATCAAAGGACGTGTTAGTGAGCTCTTTGAGGAGGGTGCGGCGACTGAGAGGCGGCTGGGGAGGAGGGGTGGGATCGGAGGAAGACGGATCAAGTTCTCACCTGGGAGGGGGCGGCGGCGGAGGAGGAGAAGCGGACGGTGGAGGGGTTAAGAGTGCCTCGAACGGCGGTACGGAGACCTGCGAGACGGTTCATCTTGACTGAGGTCGAGGAGGGGAGTGGAAACCGAGGCACTGGCTGGCCTTGGGGAGGAATTTGTGAGGTGAGCCAATCACGAGTCGTCGTTCTCCCCTGGGCCAAGTCGTTTCCTCTGTTCTCCTTCGACTTTTAGCCTGTCGTAGGCATTGTACGATGTTCTGAAATCACCTGATTGAAGCAAATGGCACTGGCGAAATGACTACTCTCGAGAGAAGAAACCAGCGAGATCGACCGAGAGCTGAATCGCCTTCGTACCGCAGTTTGGGCTCTCTTCGCTACAACATTCCTCGCTCGTTGGCATTCCGTCTAGTCGTTCTTCCTCACTCAAAAGCTTCGTAGAAAGGGAGGGGGAAAAGAGGAAAAAGTGATCAAGTTCACGCGAATTGAACGAAAGTTTCACTCGCAGCCTCACGTGTTTGGCCCAAGTCCCTCCCTCCTCCTCCGCTCTCTCTCTCTCCCTCAACAACTTGGTCAACTCGTCTCAGCCGATAACGATGGCAGGAGAGCGACCGGCGTTCAAGCCTCAGCGACCTCGACAGTCTCTAGGATCACTTCCTTCAATCCCAATCAACAAGGAGAACTCTACTTCAACATCAGCAGAACCATCAACCTCGACGTCGACTAGGCGCAAACGAGCTCAGTCTCTGGGAGGAGAACAACTCGAACAAGCGAGGAAGAAGGCAAAGGAGTCTCTCGAACTCAGCCCATCCAAGAAGCTTCGACGAGGACTCGTACGCTCTCCCTCTCTCCTCTGTTTTTTGGCTCCCAATCTAACCCCCATCTGCACCCACAGGTCCCCCGCCGATCCATCCTCCGCGCCGTCCCAGCCATCTTCGAAGGCACCCCACACACGACCAACTTCTCCTCCACCTCCGTCGCCCAACTCGACGCCCGATCAAACCACACGACCGACCTAAGCTCCCTCTCCACCGCTCCTTTCCGCCGTCGTTCGATCGCGGAAGACTCGTCGGATGATGAGGAGACGAGGGATATCGAGGCGATGGAGGCGGCGAGAGCGGCTAGGCAGGGGGCGGAGGACAGGCGCAAGAGCCTTGCGCGCCGAGTGAGCTTTGCTCCTAACGCTCACATCCGGTACGTTCCTTCCTCCCTTCCGAAGCCACATGGGAGCTGACATGACGAGCGCAGCACCTTCACCCCCGACAAGCCTACCGCCCAAGCTCAGGCTCTGCAACAACAACAAGCCGCCGCCGCCGCCGCTGCCGCTCTCGAAGCCTCTCCCTCCTCCTCGTCCTCCTTCTCCGAAGGCGAAAGCATGGAAATGGCCTCGAACGACCACACGCGCGCTTTCGCGGGCCATTTCGGCGGTACGCTCGTTCCGGCCGATTTGTACGAAGAGGATAGCGGCAGCGAGGATGAGGATGGGAGTATGGAGATGGAGGAAGCGGATGGGATTACGAGGGCGTTTCAGTCGCAGGTTAAGGCGCTCGGGGGGAAGCCGAGGTTTAGTGAGGTCGTGAGGCAGGAGGATGCGGAGGATGAGGAGATTAGGAGGCAGCTTGCGGAGCAGGGGAAGCAGAGGGGGAAGGTCATGTTTGGTGGAGTGGGAGATGAGAGTGAGGAGGAGGGGGACGATGTGGAGAGCGAGGGAGATACGGTCGATGAGGATCGTACGGGAGATATGGAGATGACGGTAGCGATTGGTGCGGTGCTCGGTGGGGTTGGAGCGGGAGCGAGTAGGAAGAGCGTTGGCTTCCAGGGATTCGTCGCCGAGGACGAGGACGAGGACGACGTCGATTCGGGCGAGAAGACGATGGACATGGACCAGACGACCGAGTTCGCTGCCGCAGACGCTTCTCTCGACGAGGACGACGAGGACGAAGTCGATATGGAGGACGGGACGACCGCGATGGACGAAGCGACTTCCTACGGCGGTATCCTCCCCTCGGCCCCCCTCCCCATCGCCACCACCTCCTACCCCGGCGTCCCCACTCCCTCGACCCCTTCAGCCCGACTCCAAGCCGCCCTCTTCGCGCGCCAATCCCTCCCGGGCGCTTCTCCCTCCATCGCAGGATCCCCGTACCGCGCCTCTCCGCGTCGCGCACCCCTCCCCGCTAACCACCCCACGCCGCCGACAATCAACACGAGCCCGAAAAAGACGACGTTGCCCACGACGAGCCCGCGCAAACTCCCGCCGGCACTGGCGGCACTCGCTTCGCAGCAGGCAGCTATGTCGACCCCTCCTCGCGCGCGGTCGAGATCTCGCTCTCCGACGAAACCTCGCACTCCAGCTCGCTCGACCACCCCTCTTCGCTCGACCACCCCCCTCCGCTCGACCACCTCCCTCCGCGCCACCACTCCACTCCGCGCCACCACTCCACTCCGCGCAACGACCCCCCTCCGCACGATCACCCCCTCCAAGCCCACCACCCCCCGCTCCTACGTCCCTACCGTCCTCGCGCCCCTCTCCGCGCGTCGCACGCCTGGAGGGAGTATGAACATCCGTGGCCTCGTCGCGGCGCAGAGGGTTGAGGAGCTTCGGGGTTCGGTGGTGGAGGAGGATACGACTGGGAGTTCTTATGGGTATGAGGAGGTGCGTTCTTCTTCTTTCTTCGTGGTTGGGGTGGTGTGCTGATTTTGGGGGGCGGTAGGAGGTCAAGGCGATTAGGAGCTTGAATGAGTTCTTTGAGAAGACGGGGACGGGGTTCATGAAGGATGTGCTCGGGATGACGGGGGTGGACCTGGGGAACAAGAGGAGGAAGAGCGTCGCGCCTACGGGGATGGGTAGGGATGGTACGTTCTTCGCTTTCGTTGTTGACGAGGGACTGATGAGTGGAATTAGCGAGTGGACCGCCGACGTTTGCGGATCTGGCGGTGGCGGGTGGGTGCAAGAGCCTTTTCCACCAGCTGTATCAGTCGGTGCGCTACTTTCGTTCGTTGGGCGAGGGACGAGCTGATGAGGGATTGTAGGACCAATCGAGGTTGCAGGAGGAGATTCATAGCGCTATGGCTTCGCTGGCGGAGTGCGACGAAGCGCTGCAGCATGAGCAGCCTAAGGTCTTTGTTGAGTGGTCGACCGCGAGCGAGGCGCATCGCGCGATTATGCAGGTTCGTCCCTCCCGCTTTTCTTTTCGTACGAGGTGGAGCTGAGGCGGGTGAGCAGAGTCAGTTTAGGATGATCAAGGCGCACTATTACCTCGTTGGAAGGATCGAGTGGAACGAATGCAGATCGAGCAACCACCAGTCCATCATCGAAGTAATGGAGGAGAACCTCGAAGGTCTCCGCGCCGTACGTTCTTCCTCTCTCTTCGCACGCATACGCTGACACGAGAACACGCGCAGGATAACGCCGTCGTCGAGGAGACTGCGTTCGCGGACGTCCTTCCTGGATTGCAGGCGCGGCGAGCGGCTTTGCTTGCCGAGCTGCATGAGGAGAGGAACAGGGATCTCGAACTCTCGGCGTGTGACCAGGATCACCTCGCAGAGCTTCACGGCGCGATCGTCGAGCAAGCGTGCGTTCCTTCTCTCTCCGTTCGGCGAGGGCGTGGCTGATGATGGACGAGCAGTGAGCAGCTGCAGATTCATGAGCGCCATGGTGCTGAGGTCAAGGAGCAGCTCGCGGGCTTGACGACCAAGGCGGAGGAGCTGGCGCTGCAGGAAGAGCGCATGACGACCGAGCGAGATGATCTGCAGACGAAGCTCGAGCAGGGTCGCTGCTTCACAAAGGCGGAGGTCTTCCGTCTCAAAGGTACGTCCTCTCCATCATTTTTCGACGAGAAGAAGCTAACGAGCGATGTAGCCGAATACGACGCTCTCCAGCACCTCCATGGCTGGGAGCTCGTGCGCTTCACGGGCAAGTCGGTCCAGCTTCGCCACCTCGACCAGTTCGACGTCAGTCTCCAACTCGCGAACGGCGTCGTCGATAGCGCTACGTTCGAGCTCCTACCGACGGAGCATGCGACGAAGCTTAACGCGGACGTCACGCGCTTCCTCTTCGGCAAGGTCGTCGCGAACATCGAGTGGGTCCTCAACGAGTCGGAGGGACAGAGTCGCTGGCCTCGAGTACGTCCTTTCCTCCCTCTCTCTCTCGACCGAGCTGACGAACGGAAC
Source organism: Glaciozyma antarctica PI12 (assembly GCA_002917775.1). Classification (NCBI taxonomy): domain Eukaryota; kingdom Fungi; phylum Basidiomycota; class Microbotryomycetes; order Kriegeriales; family Camptobasidiaceae; genus Glaciozyma; species Glaciozyma antarctica. The sequence goes on along the minus strand of KZ627150.1, from coordinate 316,900 downwards.
TTAGGCAATCCTCAACCGCATCGCAGCACTATGGACCTCCTCCCGTCGTCTCCGTCGCGAGATCTCTCTCGTCCACCTCCGTTTCCCAACGACGGCGCAAACGTTTGCGAACGCCGAAGTAGGGCAAGACGTCCTGCGGATCGAAGCGGAGGTACATGTCCCGACGCAGGCGGCGACGTTTGTCGTCGTGTTTGAGTTGACGGGGGAGGAGTTGGTGATTGGTGAGCGATCGGAAACCGGCGGAGTTGGAGGCGGTGGTGCCGGGGGTGGGGTGCGAGGTGGAGGTGCGGTTTGGGAGTGTTGAGTGAGTCGTTTTTCGCGTGCGCTTGGTGGGTGGAGCTGATGGATTCGTGCAGTTGCGAGAGCCTCAAGTATGTTGTTAGTGAGATCCTCGATAACGGGGGGAGGGGAGCGCTGGTCGAGGCGTGCAATGAGGCGGAGAGGAAGTACGAGTAGGGAGGAGGAGGGATGGGGTTCTTATTTTCGTTTTCGACTGCTGTCCTTGAATACACTTGTACGTTCCATGGGCACCTTGAGCGAGAGCAGAAGTAGCGAGAGCAAGGGAGCGACGCGCACGACAACAAACAGATGAATTCGCAACGTCGTCAACTCTCCGTCGGTCGCCCGACTTGTAGCGCGTTCCTCCCCTCCTTCGCGATCTGACCCAGCCACTCGGGCAGTCCATCGTCCGCAAATCCTTGCTCGACCATCGCCTTGAGCCCTTGCAGGACGTGCGTCCCCTCGAACCGCATTAGGAACGGCGGTGATGGCTCGTCGGGGTTAGGATGAGGGTAGGGGAGGTGGACCTGTGAGAGGGTGAGTTCGTTTCGAGAGAGTCGAGAGGGGGAGGACGAACCTCGTAGTCCAGTCGCTCGAGAACGGGAAGATCCTCGCGCCCGAAGACGTCGCCGACCTCCTGATCTCTCTCCTTCTTCAGCTGCTCGTCGTCCATCCGAATGTCCCTCCCCGCCTCTCCATCGACATACGCTTCTCCTTTCGAATCTAGGAAGCGAATCAGTCCCGTCCTCGCCACATCACGCGAGGACTCACCATCGACGACGACCCTCCGACCCTCAGGCACCAGCGGTCCTCCCCCCTCTCCCCTCCCATTCCGCCACTTGCTCATCCCACCACTACTCATCATCCCCAACAACATCTCCCGCAATCCTCTCCAGTCCTTCCCCTTGAGCTGAAGCTGCTTCGCCTCGCTCGCTGGCGGTGTCGAGAGTGCCGAGCAGAGGCACTGTAGGAGGATGGGAGAGAGTGAGGCGGACAGAGGTGGGAGGAGGATGTAGGGCGTTGAAGGGAGGACGAGGATGAGGAGAGCGGGAGGGAGCGGGGAGAGGGGCGTTGAGGGGAGGAGCTGAAGGCGGAGAATGAGGAGCTGCGGGGAGGGGTCGAGGTAGAGGTGCTGGGGGGGCGTTAGTGGAGTTTGGATGCGAGCTGAAGAGACGTACGTGACTGTGGTAGGGCGTCAAGGCTGTTCGAAGGCGGGTGAGGAGCTGTGCGGGAGTTGGATAGCTCGGAGTCGAGGTGCCTGGAGACCGGTCAGGGGGAGCTCGAACGCGAAAGAGAAGGGACACACTGTGGATGATTTGATACGCCGTCCATGAGCGCGACGTGGGCTTGTCCTTGAAGTCTGCGAACCAGCGAGCCGAGGTCAGCAGGAGCAGCAGACGCGAAACAACAAGAACGCGTCCTCACACTGAACGTCGAGCTGAGCGAGTTGGCGATAGGTGAGCCCCTCCTTCTGCAAGCTCAGCGTGGTTAGCTCTATCCTCTGCAACTTTGGCAGCCCTGCACTCACCCAGTCCCCCTCAATCTGCTTGACAACACGCGCCTTCCCAATCGCTGCATCGTCCCGCATCCGCTCATACACGAAGTCCTCGAGCATCCTTCCTCGGCATCGTCCTCCTCCTCGCTCTCGTCACTGTCCTCCTTCTCCTGCTCCCGCCGAGCACGTTTGTCGCGGTGCGCGACCGGATGGAGCTCCTTGAGCCAGGAGAGGGCGAGGGAGAGGAGGGACGGCTTGGAGAGGCGGGAAAGGAGGCGGGTGGTAGTCGCTGAGTGGGGAAGGAGAATAGTGGAATCAAGCTTGATTCGTTTGGAGGGTCTTGAGGCCATTGCGACGAGCTGGAAGGTGGGGACCAAACAACGAGAGGGGAGGACGTTGGTTGGGCTCGCTTGTTGGCGTCGGCGTCGGCGTTGGCTGTAATCTAGCTGGTCCGGGAGAAGGCTGAGGTGCGAGCGTCCAGAAAAGCGACGGAGGAGGACGAAGGGAGGATGACACCCACGAGAGCTCGAGGCGAACTCCTCTCACCCTCTCCCACCTTTTTCGACCGCTCTCAAGATGCCGAGCCAGAACAGCCTCTGGATTGTAACCGCTCCCGTCGATTCCTCTCCAGACGAGCAGCTCGAAGACCTCGAAGTCCTCCTTGGGAACGCCAAAGCGGGCGTCAAAGCCAGCAGCTTGCTAGGACGCGGGGGCAAGTTGGGCGAGGCTGTAACTTTCGCGCTCCCAGAGTTCAAGGTAAGCTTGCGGGATAGTACTGGCACGCTTGGGGTGCGCACGGAGCTGGTTGGGCGTGGTTGGGTTAGGGGCTTGCTGGTGATGCGGCGTAGGGAACAGCTTGACGATAAGAACAGACCACTGGAGGGAGCAGCCCTGTACTGGCGACTGCCAGACAGCCGTACTTGTTGGCTCCCCATCCTGCAGTCCCTGCTCTCCCGGACGGACCTTACTGACCCATCTCGCCCCCGCAGACTGGCACACTCTCCTCCCTCCTCACCCTCTCTGAATCCCTCGCCAAGCACGACCCGACCGTTACCGCCGCCCTCTCCAAAACCGTCGACACGATCCGCTCCCTCATCGCCCCCTCCACCGTCGCAGGCATCGCCGACCGCTCCTCCCCTCTCAGCTCCCACCTCGTCATCGACGACGGCCGGCCGTACCTCGATTACCTGTTCCCTCAGGGTCCGGGGGAGAAGCGGTGGGAGTGGAACCGGAGCAAGTACAGGACGGAGAACAAGAGCTTGACGGAGGTGGTCGAGGTGCTGGTCAAGGAGGTTACGAGCATTGAGAATGCCCAGAGGAACAAGACGGCGCAGTACATGCTGGTCAAGGGACAGCTATCTGCTGCAGCAAGGAAGAAGATGTGCGTTCGATCGCTGGCCGGAGGAATGGCGGGGAGCTGGAGCTGAGCTGGAGCTGACCCTTCGTGCTTCGCAGGGGGAACCTCTCAATCAGGAGTCTGGCAGATGTAGTATCCGCCGAGGACTTTGCTGGGACGAACGAGTCAGAGTACCTTGAGACGGTCCTCGTTGCTGTGCCAAAGTGCGTCCCAGCCTGCGCGGTGTCCTACCCCCGCTGACCTCTCCCTCCTCCTCAGGAACTCGGTCAAGGAATGGGAGATGAGCTACGAGCGGCTATCGCAGATGGTCGTCCCCAGATCCTCAACGTGCGCATTCTATCTCATCTCGCAGGTTCCTTGCTGACCCATGTCGACTCCTCGACAGCAAACTCGCCTCGGACGAGGACTTTGTTCTGTTCAGCGTCGCCATCTTCCGTCGAGTTCGAGACGAGTTCGCACAGAAGTGTCGCGAGAACAAGTACGTTCCTCTTCCCACTTGATGCCTAGCGAACAGGGCTAACCGAGGACGCAGATTCATCGTGCGAGACTTCACCTACGACGAGGAGGCGATGGAGAAGCAGCGCGTCGAGCTCGCGGCCTTGGAAGTACAAGAGAAGGAGCTCTGGGTACGTCTTCCCTCCCCCTCCCGTACCCCACGCTAACTCTCACACCAGACGGACCTCCTCCGCCTCTCGCGCATCAATTTCTCCGAGATCTTCCAAGTCCTCGTCCACCTCAAGATCGTCCGCGCCTACGTCGAAAGCGTCCTACGCTACGGTCTCCCCGCGCACTACTTCGGCATGATCATCAAGGTCCGTCCCACCCCCTCTCCCTTCCTCCCTCGCTAACTCCCGCACAGCCAGAACCCAAGCAAGCGACCAAACTCGTCGCAGAGCTCACGGACCACTTCAAGATCGTCTCTCCCGTCGCGCGGAGGACGAAGGCGGCGAAGGGGACGGACGAGGAGGCGCCGGTGGGAGAGTACGCGACGGTGTTGGAGGGGGAGTACTTCGATTTCGTCCTGTTTGAAGTCGAGCGGATCGATGGGGCGTAGATGGGGAAGGGATGTTTGTGTTTGGTAGCGAGGGATTATGCAGCATTGTGTGGAAGGGCCGGCCGCTCTCACGTGCTGCGCGGTACTGAGAAGAGAGAATTACAGTGTAAGGAAGCCAGAGTCCTCCTTCACCGAATCTTCCTCGCCGTCGCCGTACAAGCCGGTGCCGTCTGACTCTGCCCTCCCACAAGAGGCGCATTCGTCGCGCTGGGATGTCTGCGCTAGGCGTCAGCTCAAGTTCGGCGAAGGACGAGCGACGAGAACGCCCCCAACCGCTTTGATGACAACGGGGACCAATCCCCCGGTCTGCACTGAAAACTTGTTGTGTCCTATCGCGGTGAAAAACGCGTTGATGACGCCTGAATGAGCGGTAATGGAGATGAAGGTCGAAGGATCGGTCGCGAAGATCTGGACGAGGGTTAGGCTGTGCGAAGAGCTAGGATGGGTAGAACGGACTTGATTCAGTTGCTGCTGGAGACGTAGAGCTTCTTGTGCGGCTGATTCTTGGTAGGTAGCGTCCCAGAGTTGGTCCTGTGAAGCGAAGTGAGTGGGAGAACGGCGAGAGGGGGAGGGGAGGGACGAACGTGCTCGGAGAAGGGCGTTTCGAAGATGAAGCTCGGGTAAGCCTTCTGGAGGTAGCTTTTGCTGTCCCTCAAGTCGCAGGTGTGGAGCCCGATGGATTCGCTGCAGTTGCGAGGTCAGCAGTCGTCGGTGAAGATCAAGCTGCGAAAAAGGGCGCACCGAAGGCCCTCTTTAAAGATAGGCTTCATCCCGTGCTTGATGAGAATATCCTTCCAGGTGATGCTGAGGGTCGAAGCCGAGCGACTAAGAGGAGAGGAGTAGAGGACCTGAGGGAGCGGAACTCCGGCCTTGAGCTCCTGCTTCCAGGCAGCGTTGACGAGCTCGGCCTGGGCAATACCAGCGGGTGTAAGCTTCGCGTCAGGTCCCCAGGTAATGTTGCCGTCGGTCGTGAGCAAGCTCCATTTGCCTGTGCGTTGGATTCGTCACTGCTCGCTTCTGGGGCACGATTCGAGCAGGTTGAGCTCACAGTTCCAGGCAGGGGTTCCGTACTGCGTCTCGGCAGCGCTATAATAAACCTCGTCAGTCCAGTCAATGGCTTGAAAGCTCGAGACTGAGCGAACTTGTGGTATCCCTGTCCGTGGCGGGCAATGAAGACGACCTTGTACGCCGTGTGCTTGTCGGCCTTGGCGTTAAGGTTGTCGATATGGGCGGTGAACTTGTTCCAACGAGACGCAGACTTGTCGAGTAGGCCGAACGAATCGTTGAAGACGTTGTATCCGACCGGGTTGAAGGTTGGGGAGTCCTGTGGCGAAGGCAGCGTCAGTGGCTGTATCTCAAGCTGTTCTGGTCGTTCTGCAAACCTGAATAAAGACTGCAGAAAGACAGAGGATCAGCAAGCCTTCGAGGGAACGAGCGAAGCGCCTCACGGTCGGGGACCACGGTGTAGTTCGTCGGCGTGAGCACGTGCGTCTTGTGAGCGACCAGCTTGGTTGCTTCCACGATGTCAGGACTGGCTCCAAGCGCTAGGAAGGAAGCAGCAAAGTAGACTGGCGCGAGCATCTCGAGAGGAGCAATGGCTGGGGTGAGCGGAGGAGCGAGAGTGAGAGGAGAGCTTCAACTCACGACGTTCTGCACGGCCAGAAGCAGCATCGGAGAGACACGTTCGCGCGCAGTACCAGTTTAAAGAGCAAGCAGAGGGGAGGAGAAGAAGAGGACGTCCTCTCCTCGGGGCTCGAGGGCGTTGGTCAAGTTCACGGCCAAGGTTGAGGCGAATCTTTCGCTTCCTCCTCGGAGTGCGGTTGGTATAAGCTACGGCGACGTTCGAGAACAGCCGCCTATAACATTGGAGGTTCGTAAAGACTTGTCGAAAAAATTCAGGAGGGAAGAGCGAAATTCGAAGGAGGTGACTGCGAGATCCGCGGGTGGTGCTCCTCCACAGCTTTCCCTCCTTCGCACTACTCCAACGCTTCTCCTCTCTCCCCGTGTCTCTGAGCTCTATATAAGCTACCCATCTGCTTGAGTCCCCAGAGCGCCCACCGCAATCCCTCTTGTTAGCCACCACCGCGCCCGGTGTCCGAGACCCTCGTCGTTTCGCTTGCTAACCTCGTATTTGTGTCCGCAGCGCCACTAAGACTCCTGTAGTCCGAGAATCACGCACAAAATACCCCTCGCCTCCCTCCACCGTCTCGACGAACGACCAGGAGAGCACGAGCAGATCGTGCGAAGGCTCGCCGCTTTCGTCGCGCTGCTTGTCCTTTTTCTACCTCCGCTTCCGACTTTCACGTCAAGAGATTGACCAAATGTCTTCTGGCAGCTCGATTAGTGGCAGCTCGATTAGCGAGACCGTCCACAGTTCTGGGAATGCGATGCGAGCACAAATCTCAGAAATCGGCTTCGCGGATCTCGGTCCCCCTCGCTACCTCAGCTTCGTCCTCCTCCTCGCCTCTTTTTCCGACGCCCACCTCATTCCTTGACAACCGCGTCAGCTAAGCTACACTGGGTCGAGAGGGAGACAAAGGTACTCACGTAAATGTGCTCTTGAAGGCGTCTTCGCCTCTCACCAGCAGCTTCAACGAGCGCGGTCGGCGGTGAGACCACGCCCTGGTGAGCTGTTTTCCTACTTGCGTCCATTCAGACAAGCTCCCGCCTCTGGTGTAGCCTAACTCCACGCTGGCCGCTAGGAATCCTACTCGAGCCTGCTCGCTCGGCAACTGAGAGAAGCGAGCCCGTTCCTTCTCTTTCGGCTTGACCGGCTCCGATTCTTGTCTCCGCACCGTCGTCGACCACCAAGGTGAGTGACAAGCCCTGCAAAGGCTGCAAAGGCTGTATCCTCCCTCTAGAGCTTAGCACTAACGCCGCAACAGCCCTCCGCCCTCCCCGCAACCCCCCGCACTCTTCTCCAACCTCCAACCTCCAACCTCCAACGCATCAAATGGCGCCTCCTCAACTCCGCCGTACGTTCATTGTGGGCGTAGGAATGACGGCCTTCGAAAGGCCTCGCGGCCGCGTTGACTACCCCGAGTGCGCACAGGGCCTTCTCAGCGCGGGGGACCATCGCTGACTCCTTGACTATCCAGGCTCTGCGCCGAGGCTGCTACGAAGGCTCTGCTCGATGCTGGAGCCAACTATGATGAAGTGGAGAGTGCCTTTGCAGGATATGTTTACGGAGCGAGTCGGTCGGCGGGACGGAGATGGACAGGGAGCTGACTGCTACGGGCTCCTCAGGACAGCGCTTGCGGGCAGCGTGGTCTCTACGCCCTTGGTATGACCAGCATCCCTATCGTCAACGTCAACAACAACTGCAGCACGCAAGTCTCGAGCTCTACGTGGTCACACTGCGCCGTCGCTAACCGTCTCGCACGAACAGCGGCTCGTCGGCGCTCTACCTTGCTCGCCAGAACGTCGCCACGGGAGTCAACGAGTGCTCGATGGCCGTCGGATTCGAGAAGATGAACCCCGGCTCTCTCGCTTCCAACTTCAAGGACCGCGTCGATCCCCTCAGCAAGACGCTTGATCTCACGAAGGAGGTCGTCGGCGTCACCCCAGGACCCTTCGCCGCTCAGATCTTTGCCAACGGAGCCGAGGAGTACTGCCAGCGCTACGGAGCTACCTGGACCGACGTTGCTGCCATCGGTGCGTCTCGTCGCTCCTCCTTCCTGAATGTCGCGGACGAACTTCGCACTTTGCAGCCGCGAAGAACCACCAACACAGCGTAGTCAACCCGTACAGTCAGTTCCGAAACGCGATGACGACCGAGCAAGTCCTCGCCGACAAGAAGGTCACCGACAAACTCACTCGCGGCATGGCCTGCCCTACTTCCGACGGCGGAGCTTGCGCTATCATCGCGTCTGAGGATTTTGTTCGCTCGCACGGACTGGAGAACCAGGCGATCGAGATTGTCGGACAGGGAATGGCGACCGACTCGCCTCACCTTTTCGACGACCGCAGCCCCATCGAATTGACTGGCGTGCGTCCCTCGTTCTCCTCGCTCCCTTTCTCTCGCTGACTTCTCACTTTACGGCAGGCCGACATGACTCGCATCGCCGCCAAGCAGGCTTACACTCAAGCTGGTGTCCAGCCAGCTGATATCTCCGTAATCGAGCTCCATGACTGTTGTTCGTCCCATTTCTCGTCCTTGCGAAACTGCAAACTGACGCTCCTCTCGCCCAGTCGCTGCCAACGAGCTCCTGGTCTACGACGCCCTCGGCCTCTCCGCTCCCGGAAAAGCACACGAGCTCGTTCGTGCAGGCGACAACACTTTCGGCGGCAAGTTCGTCATCAACCCGAGCGGCGGTCTCGAATCCAAGGTACGTCCAGTCGTTCTCGCTCCTCAAGCGGCGACTAACGAGAGTGTCGCAGGGACACCCTCTCGGAGCGACCGGGCTCGGAATGACCTTCTACCTCTGCCACCAGCTTAGGGGCTGGGCGGGAGAGATGCAGGACCCTCGCGTCGTTCCTGGTGCCGGAGGACGAGAGGCCTACGCCATGGCGCACAACCTTGGTCTCGGTAAGTTCTTCCCTTACGCTGAGTGAGCGGGGCTAACGAGGAGCAGGTGGATCTTGCGTCGTCACGATCCTCAAGCGACCGAGCTTCTTCAAGGCTGGCGGAGCTGATGGTCGTTCGAGGTTGGGGTACAACCATGCGGTTGAGTGCAGGGGAATTACGCAGAAAGATACGGATGCGGTCAAGAGCAGTTCAGCGAGTTCAGCGAGTACGCGAGGATTTAGGGGGATTGCGAGATTTTGTTGGTTTGAGTCGAGTTGCGTTTTGAGTGTGAGGAGTGAGGAGCGAGGTTTGCAGGAGAATTATGTGCTCTGATACTCTCTCTCTCGACTCTCAAGCCCACGCACGTCGAGTACGAACTACAAAGTGGAGCAAAGTTGCGAATCCGCGGACCCCTCTCCTCCTCCTCACTTCGAGCCTCCCTTCGCTTTCCCTCCCCCATTCGAGACACGCTGCTCCGCATCCCGGGCAGATGTTCTCGCATCCTGAGTAGCTCCCTGCGCACAACAACAGGCACGTTAGCCGCCGCACAGCCCTGCTCAAAAAAACCGAAAAGAACGCACCGTTGAGTTACCCTCGTCCGCCGAAAGCAAGGATCTCTTGAGCATATCCAGCGTGAACTCAAGAACCGCGTCGGAATCGGCTCCAATCCCAATACTGTCGAAAAGGGCTCGAGACTCCTTAAACTTGGCGAGCAGCTCCAGGCTGAGTTGGTCGAATTTCTCCTCGAGATGGGCAGGGAGCTGAACCCCGCATCTTGGTCAACCTTTCGGCGAGGAAGTTATCCTCGAGCTCCTCGACGCGATCCATCCCTTCGGACGCGATGAGATCTTCTCGATCAAGGTTGACGAAACGCCCGTACCGCGACTCGGCGAGCGAAGTGCTAAGCTGCCCGATCCAATTCGAGTTGAGCTTGCGATCCGAGGAGGGGGAGGAGGGATTCGAAGGAGTTCGGGTCGACGTGGTTGGTGATAGAGCATCCGAACGTCTTGCTGAGGACGTCGCGGGCGGGGACGACGAGGTAGTAGCCAAAGTGGAAAGCTCGTGCGGGGGTGTTGAGGGATTTGGCTTCGTCGAGGAGAGCTTCCTGCGAAACGAGGTTTTGCCAGCACGCCTCGGGGTCCTTTCCTCCTTGCAGCTTGACGGCGGCAAATCGAGCCTCGGACGGCTTAGTTCTTGCGCGACGACGCGATCGTGAGGATAGGCGAGGGATCCTTCGTCCAGCTCGTCTTGTAGTGCGACGGAAGTGCCGCAAAACTGCTTGTGCCGGCGCCAGTGCTTCTTCTGAGCTTCTCGCAGGCGGCGTCAGCCCAAGGTCTCTAGAAGGCAGCGACGACCTCACCTGGCATGTGGCGCTGCAGTACGATACCGTATGACAAACGGAGCAGACCAAACGACGGGAGGGGGTCCCTGCTCCCACAGGAGCGCGACAAGCGGCGTAGTAGGTGAGGTGGGAGTGCTGGGACGACACTGTCACGGCCCAAGTTAGTGCCTGGCAGCTGCGCACGAGAGATGAGCTCACTAGTACTGTGTGCGTTCCGTGAGCAGCTCGGAGTGTACGGTAGGAGAGAGAGGGATAGAGCCACCTTTTGCTGGGCCAGCCCTGGTAGAGGACCGTGAGCTCCCTTTGTTCTATATATCTCTGAGGTTTTTTACAACTGAGAATGTGTCAAGGGATTGAAGGGGCAGCGTATCGACCTCACGTCGCGGAGGATCGTTCGTTTATCCGAAACAGCAAAACGAGAACGAGAAGAGATCCGCGGAGTCGAAAACGCTGGGATCAAACTCTGCGCTCTCAGCTACACCCCTTTGACTCACTCCTTCCTCCTCAGCACCTCTCCCAACACCACCACGCGACCGAGGCGACCACAGAGCTCCACAGCCGCTCTACACCAACCTGCTCCCTCTTCCTTTCCGCCGAAGCGCTCGTTGCAGCTCCACAGGCCGCCTACCCACCCATTTTCCTTCCCTCGCCTCTCCCACTCCTTCGGCAGCTCAGGATCATCAAGACTTGCATCCAGTGAGTCGGCGTGTGCGTTTTCAGGCGAGATAGCTCAAGGATGGAGCTGGAAGCGAGCGTTGGGGGTGGGAACCGCTGCTAGTACGACGAGAGGACGGTGGCAAGCTCTGGGGCTGGGTGCGGCACACCGCACGCTCCTGCAGGTCGACGAGCGTGCTGAAGTACTGGCGCGAACAGTCTATCACCACACAACTGAACGGGAGCCGTAGCTGACCTCCTTCCACTCCGTTCAGAAACAGCATCATCTGCTCCCGAAAGGTGCGGCTTTTCGAGGGAAGACGACGAGTACGGATGAACAGAGAAAGCTAACTAGCACTCTCGTGCAGATATCTATCCACTAGAACACCACAACTAGCTTATCCAGCATCATGGTCGCTCCCTCTGCTCCCACCGGCGAACGCAAGGTACGCATTCACTCAGGGCTGCTCTCCCAGAGGGATTCCCAGCTCACCAGCCCCTCGAGCAGTGGATCATTCGTGTCCCCGCCTCCTCCGCCAACATCGGACCCGGCTTCGACGTCCTAGGACTCGCGCTCTCGCTCCACCTCACCCTCAACGTCACCCTCACTCCCTCCTCCTCGAGCAAGGTCATCCTCAGCTACAAGGGCGAAGGCGCGGGCGAAGCTCCTCTCGACCCTTACAAGAACCTCATCACGCGCGTGGCGCTCTACGTCCTCCTCTCCCACCACCTCTCCTTCCCCTCCGCCATCGTCAACGTCGACATCGTCAACCAGGTCCCCTTCGGCCGCGGTCTCGGGTCCTCCGCCTCCGCCGTCGTCGCAGGCGTCCTCCTCGCTTCCGCCCTCGGAGATCTCAAGCTCTCAGAGGAGCGCGTCAAGGACTACGCCCTCATGGTCGAGCGTCACCCCGACAACATCACCGCCGCTCTCGTCGGAGGCTTCACGGGCTCCTTCCTCCGCACTCTCGACCCCTCAGAACTCTCGCCCGCGTCTATCCCGCTCGCAGAAGTTCTCCCCGCCTACCCCGTCGACGCTGGACCTCCCCTCCCCGGACAGGAGGAGCCACCTCAGCCGCCCGTTTGCGTTGGCAGGCATGTACGGTACGGCTTTGGGAAGGGGATCGGAGTGCTCGTCGTTGTACCCAAGTTCGAGGTCGAGACCGCCAAGGCGAGGGGAGCGTTGCCGGATAGCTACTCGCGCGCGGACGTGGTGAGTTTGCGAAGCTCGTTTGGGGGTTCGTCGGAGCTGAGCTGATACTTGACGATGCGCAGGTCTTCAACCTTCAACGACTCGCCGTCTTGACTGCGTCGCTCGGAGCAGAAACGCCCGATCCCAACGTCATCTGGGAAGCGATGCGCGACAAGGTCCACCAGCCCTGGCGCGAAGGACTTGTGAGTCGCGCTTCCTTTTCTATTTCCCGTTCTCGTTCTCCTTGTTTTCGAGCAGACCTCTCCTTTCAAGCACACGTCGAGCCAAACGCCATCACATCGCCTTCTCAAAACGCATAAATTGACCTTCGCAACTCCTTTTCCTCCACTTCTAGATCCCCGGACTCTCCAAGATCCTCAACAGCATGACTCCCACGACGCACCCCGGTCTCTTAGGAATCTGCCTCTCCGGCGCCGGTCCCACCATCCTCGCCCTCGTCTCGAACGGCTCCGGAACTCCCGTCATCGACGGCACGATCACGACGGACGATTCGGAGATCACGCTAGGGGCCGTGAGACCTACGGCGCAGATGAGCGCGGTGGGGAATGCGATCAAGACGCTGTGGAAGGAGGAAGGGATCGAGGTCGAGTGGTTGGCGCTCGAGGTGGATGAGGAGGGTGCGACGTTGAGGGAACTTTAGAGCCGTGCGGAGATGGAGAGAGAAGGTGCAATTTGTCACGAGCTTTTTCGGACGATGGTCGATTTTATTAGGGAGGACTGTGGGCGGTGAACGAGGTTGGAGCGAGGAGGAAGGCGAGGGGGAAGGAAGTGGTCGTTTGCGTTCCTCGTTCCACGCCTTCAGGGCACAAAGGAAGACTCCTCTGCGCGCGCAGTCTGCTTTGAAGCTTGCAAAGTCGACTGGATCAAAGGGAAGGGCATCACAATGTGATGGGAAGGCGAGTACTGCGAAGGTCGCTGAGACAGCTTCCGGGAACGAACGGCGCCTTGGAGCAAAGCGTGCCTCGACCCAAAAGTGGAGATAATTGAATGACCGCTTCCTTCAAGTATCGAGGCGCGTGGAAAGACGCACTGCTCAGTGCTGTGATGGAAAAGACGAAGAAAGGGGAGGGATTTCGGAGCTCCAGAGCGAGCTTTCGGAGCCGAGTTGATCTCGCTCAACTCGCCTCTAGTTTCCCTCTCCTTTCCTCGTAGTATCCTTCTTGAGAAGGAGTCGTTGGTTTGAAATGCTTGCTCGAGAATCGGAGGGTCCAAGAGAGGAGGAGGGGCGAGCTGGGAGAGTTACCGTGCACGCAATCACACTCTGCGCACAAGCTCCTTGGTTCCTTCCTCCTCCTCCCACCAGCACCTAGAGACGGCAGCTCCGCTCGCCCACGACCTACCCCCTTAACGGCCTACGCTCACGACCCCGTCCTTCACGACCTCCCGCGCCGCTCACGACTCTCGATTCTCCGGAGGAAGGATCTTTGCACTCCGCGAGCTTCTCGCATCGTTTGTAAGTCGGCAGGAGGACTACAGAGCTAGCTAAGCATCCGCTGAGCTCCCTCTGTGCAGCAGAATCGAGACGACAAACGCTTCCACGCGACGACTCTCCTCGGCGTCCGGCGCTGCGGCCAAGTTTCCTCTTCACACGAAATAAAAAAGGTGCGGCGGGTTCTAGAGGTGTGAGACAGGAGTGGGACGGCGAGGGAGTTAAGCTTGTGCCCGAGTTGGAAGGCGTGGGGAGAGGACCATTGGGTGGGGCGGGCTAAGGGGGCGGGCAAGGAGCTGACGAGACTTGCGCGCAGAGCACCTTCACGAACGAACGTCCACGCAGATACGAGCCTTCCGCTTTCTGCTACACTCGACAAGAACGATCTCCATTAGGAAGATTTGAACGATAATGTGAGCTCGCTGTTTTGGTTGCGTGGGTGGATGTGACCTGAGCCGGTGTGATGGAGGGATGGAATCTGGGCGGGGAAGCTAAGCTGGGTCGGGCGAACGCGATAGGATATGGCGAGGCCTGCGTAAAGGGAAGCCCAGAAGGACGAGATTTGCGCTTTTGAACAAAGTGACTGTGACAGAGCGCGACGCGCGCCGTTACGCGACTCAATCAGGGCGGAGAGCCTTCTCTCGTCGATCGCAGCTAACTCAACATTCCTTCTCCCCTTTCTTCCCCCCCATTCGTTCTAAAGTAACCTTCTCCTCGTTCTCAACCCCGCGACCTAGCGACCTATACGAGGCTCGATCTCTCTCGCGCGCGCCGCTCATCGAAAAGGACGACGCGACGAACTTGATCACCTTTCCCTTCGACTCTCCCCCCCTTCTCTCCTCACCTAAAAACTCAATCCCATCACGCCGACGACTCTATAACGCGCCAAACCGTTCACCTCTAGACGCCAACGAAACGACGACGCGAACGATCGACCCGTTCGCGACTTTTTTAATCTTCGGCTCCAAAAGCAGATCACCCGCTTCCCCTCGAGAACTTTCCGTCGTTTAGCTTCAGCTGGCGGAACGCTCAGCGTGCGTTCGACTCTATCTTCCCTTCCATCACCTCGCTAACTTCTCCTTTTTCCTTCACTCGTCTCCCTTTCCTTCACTCGTCTCTCCCCTCTCCACGACCACACCCGCCTTCGACCCTTTTGTGCTTTCCTACCGACATTCGTTAACGACTTCTCCTTTTCCGCATTCGCTTGTGTGATCACCTTCCTTCAGTCTACCTCCTCCTTCCTGCACCCAGTCCCTCCACCTACCCTTTCCTCCCTCCCCCAATCTCTTCGCCATTCGCCTCGCCGTTCTTTTCACCTCCGCCCTGTCATGAAGGCGACCACCTCCGTCACCGCCCTCCCCACCTCGCGCAACTCGTTCTACAACAAGAAGCGCTCCTCTCCCGCCTCGCTCAACAAGCGCAAGGACTCTCCTCTACGCGATTCGGCGCGGCGGACGTCGCCAGAGCTTCTCGCCGCCGAAGTTCTTCGCCAGTCGGCGGCGCAGATGGTGCTGGCCGAACGGGACTTGCAGAACCTGCTCGAGCACGAGTACCAGAGCGAGGTCAAGACGTACATGTTCGATATGGAGGTGAGCTGCGCTTTTCTTTTCTCGACGCGTGTGCCCGAGGACGCGAAGCTGATTGTGATGTGATCCTTTCTTCCTCTCCCTCCTCTCCAGACCAAAACTACCGCCTCTGTCGACCTTATCGACCAGCAACCCGAGCTCCAATGGTACATGCGCCCTTACCTCGTCGACTTCCTCATCGAGATTCACCAGCAACATCGCCTTCGTCCCGAAACTCTCTACCTCGCCCTCAACATCGTCGACCGCTATGTTTCGAAGCGCATCGTTTTCAAGAAGCACTACCAACTCGTCGGGTGCGCGTCGCTTTGGATCGCGGCCAAGTTTGAGGACGCGAAAGATCGCGTGCCGACGGTACCCGAGCTGTGCCAGATGTGCTGCGGGGCGTACGACGAGAGCGCGTTCATCCAGATGGAGGGTCACGTCCTCTCGACGATCAACTGGGTCGTGGGCCACCCAACGACGGAGGCGTGGTTGCGGTTGGCGTGTGTGACGGGGCAGATTGAGGAGCAGCGAACGCAGCACGTCGCGCGCTTCGTGATGGAGATCACTCTCTTCCACAAGGAGTACATTCCTTTCAAGCCCTCCGAGCTCGCCATCGCCTCCCTTCTCCTCGCTCGTTTCATGCTCGGCAAGTCTCGTCGGGTACGTTAATTGTTTCGGATTTACGTCGTCGTGGACCGATGGCTAACGATATTCCTTGCTCCCTCTCAGGTCCTCGACGAGAGCGAACAAGTCCTCTGCATCGCGTCCATGCTTGACCTTCACCTCGCCGAACACCTCGAATCGGTTTCGACCATTGTCGTCAAAAAGGTTTGTCGTCTTCTCGACGCGTCTCAACAACGACGCGCTAACTTTCGTTCGTTGCAGTACTCCTTCCATTTTTACTCGCGCGCGTCGACCTTTGTTCGCGAGTGGTACCTCTCGGGCCGTCGATTCTCGTACTACGACTGGTCCGCCCCCTCGACGTCGCGTCACTCCGGATCCAGCGCGTCCTCCCCCGCCGCCCCTTCGAGCTGCGCCCTCGTTTCCTCCCGCTCCCAGAGCTCCAACAGCTCCTCCTCGTCCTCGTCATCCTCGTCGGAAGATTCGGACGACGACGACGAACCCCTCACTCCCAACACCCCCACCTCCCCATACCCCTCCTCCGACAACCCTTTCGCCAAGTCTGGCAAGGAGAACCACCCTCGAACGCACGCACCACTACCGAGTCGAGACTCGCACGCCCCAGCATCACGACAACCTCTCAAGCGCACGAGCTGGGAGGGCAAGTCGTCCTCTCCCTCCTCCATCACCTCGTCCTCGTCGTCGTTCCGACCATGACGCGTCGATCCCCGTCCTTCTTCCTTCGCCTTTTCCTCTCCCCCGCATTAGCATCCATGTACCGCATTCCAGTCGACGGCCGTGGCTCTTCATTCACGGTCGTCGCGCCCGATAACCCCCTTTCTCCTCCACATATCCTTCATCGACTCCCCCCCTTTTCATATTCGAGTATACACATCCCTCCCTATCCCCCTCCTCTCCCTCACGTATCTTACGCCCTTATCATTCTCCTCCCTCGTCGGTCGCAGGCTGTTTGCCGGCCTCTACCCCCCTTTACTCCTCATACAAACTGTTTACCAGTCCTGCAAAACCCTCGAACCAAATTTCAGATCGTGCGCGCGCAGAGAGAGAGAGAGAAAGGTCGCGAAGAGCTGTTCTTTGAAACGCATTGTCGCGACGAGCTCAACAGCGCGAGAGGAGCGATCGTTTAGCGGGCCGACAGCGGTGCGCGCCACCTAACTGCTTCTCGCACAACGCAAATGACCCGCGATTCTCTGAGAAGAACGACGTTCGCATTCGCAAGCCTAGTCCCTCCCTAATGCCAACGACCTCAGCACCTCCTCCCCAACATCCAGCCTCGCTAGACTCCGAACTCCCTCTGGTTCCTCCCCCACGATCCGCACCGACACCTCGTACGCCTCCGTGATGATATCTGCCGAGATGGGGATGCAGTACTTGGCGAGGAGCGAGAGGAGGAGCGCGACGCGCGTGATGGCGAGGCGAACTTCCGCCGAGATGTCCTGCGTTGACTAGCGTCAGCTCGTTCTTCATGTGGAGCGAAAGCGGAGTACGTACCTCGTTCTCGGCGCTATAAACTCCCTCGCCACTCTCCTCGCCGAATCCGACCTCCTCCCCGTCCGCTTTCAGCACCTTGGCGACCGTCTTGCTGACCCAGATGTACCCGTTCAGTCCAATGATGAGGTCGACGCCAAAGGGGAGGGTGTGGAAGTGAGACTTGAGGCGAACGATGAGGGAGGGAGGGACGATCACGAGGAGGCCGTTTCGGAGCTGCGAGGGGTCAGGTTTGCGAGGAGAACGCGGTGGAGTGGGCGTACCTTTCCGTATTTAAGGGAACGAGTGTGAAGACTCATTGCTCCGTCGGCGAAGAAGGCTTGTACCTCGGCGACGAGCAGGTCTCCCTCTTGGAAGAACGTTCGCATTTGTAGCTCATCCGACTCGAGTTTCCGCCGCTGCGAGAGAGGAGCGTCAGCTAAGCTCACTTAGAAGTGCTAGCAGTCTAGCGCACCTGCACACCACCCGGCAAGTTGATGGACGACAGCATGAGAACAGCGTTCTGAGCTGCATACGCCTCGACCTTCCATCGTCTGGGTCCCACCTGCGGAGCTCCCACAGTCAGCCCCACTTTTGCCTGCGTGCGCACTCCTACTGACCTCCACAATACGCCCAATCACCAGATCTCCCACCTCAGGACGGTACCTGCAAGCCCGCATCAGCTCCCCTCTCCCCTCTCCTCGCCCGAATCACTCACTTGGTCCTCAACGGCCGCACCGACACGAGCTTATTAACCCTCTCCAACGTCCCCGCCACCGACGCCAGCACCTTATCATCCTGCACATACGTCCCATGTCCCCTGCGCCCTCATCAGCTTTCTTCCCTCCGCTCCCTCCAGCAACTGAACGCACCTCATCCACTTTCCTGCGTCCGCAATAGCCTCTCCAGGACCCGTTACTCGTCCTCCACCGACCGCTTGGGCGCGACTGGGACCGGCACCGTTGTCGTCGGCCGCGAAGTCCTCCTCCATGAGAATGTCTTCCATCGCTTGTTGCTGGGCGCGGGCGGGTGAGGGAAGGGCGGAGGCGTCCGAGGGGGAGGAGATGATGCGGAACATCCTGAGAGGGAGTGGGGGCGTGCGAGTGGAAGGTCGAGGGAGAGCACGAAACGTCGAAGTTCTCGAGGTGCTCCAGGCCTCTGAGAGGGGCTGTCTCTTCCTTCTCTTCCCCTCCTACCTCTTCAAGGAGATCAAGCGAACTCGGTAGCCAGATTCTCACAAGGTTCAAGCGCATACACTGCAGAGCTGTTCTCCCTCCCTTTTTATATGGAGTAACACGAGCGAAGAGGAGTGGAGGAGGGGGGAGTGCAGGGAGAAGGGTATAGCAATGAGGATAGGGTGAGAGGGTTTAAGGAACGGAATAGGAGAGGAATGAACGGCTATAAACAAGCGAGCGACAGCCCGACGCTCCTCCTTCGATCTAGGGACGCCCCTCCCTCTCCTCCTCCTCGTCGCTTCCTCCCCTCGCGCCGTTCCCAGCTCCGTTCCCTCCTCTCTACTTCTGAATACTCGCAAACTGATCCTGCGGCAAGCCCGGGAATCCAAACGTCGTCGGCGCCGACGGGAGGCGCATGTCCGTCTGCGGCAAGCTGAGCCTCCTCCCGCCCATCTCGAAGCCGGCTGAGATGTTGCGATCGACGTAGTGGCCGAACGTGGGAGCGTTGGAGTAGTACGAGGGCGCGGTGACGGGTCGATGCGGGGAGGTGGGGTAGGGAGCTCCGGGGTTCCCGAGCTGGGGATGGTCGAACGCGGCGGATTGGGAGTAGGGAGAGTGCCAACCGGCCATGAGGGGGTCGGGAGGGAGAGCGCCGAATGCGAATTGAGCTGTCGGGAGCTGCATTTGCGCCGAAGGGTACGAGGGGATCGCGGTTCCGAGCGACGACATGAACGGCGCCGGGACGCTGTAGTGGTACTCGCCGGCGGAGGTCGAAGGGCGAGGACCATCGTTGGAGGGTCGCGACTCGTAATCGTTGCCTTCGAGCTGGGTCTTGGAGGGAGGGCTCGTTGGAGGACGAGCGCGGGAGGCAGCGTTCGCGGCGGCCTTCTTGCTCTCGCGCCAGGCTTTTCGAAGCTCCTTGAATTCTGCGATGGGCGAAATGGAGTCAGCGACGGTCGTTGAGCGCAGACTGAGAGATAAACGCACGAGCTGGAGTACTCTTCGGGCCGTGCTTCTGCATCGTCTTGTGCGAGTTGAGGTGGTTGAGCGTTCCGTAGGCCTTCTGGCATCCAGGGTAGTCGCAGGTGTAGAGCCGTTCGATCTCGTCATACCGCCGCCTCGGTCGCTTCGTCGGCTGAGAGACAGTCCCAGCAAAGCTGTACAGCTTGGACTCGTTGAAGTGCGAAGGCGCGCCGTCCATCGTCGCGTACGGACCGGTCTCTCCCCCCGCCTGACCCGACCGATTCGAGTCGCGAGTACCGGGAGGAGCGCGACTAGGCTGGCGCTGACCGAAGCGACCGAGGGTGTCGTGGGAGGAGTTGGGGCGAGAGTCGCCCGTTGTCGGGCGCGAATGCTGCTCGGGAGAGGAAAGATCCTGGACCGATCCTTCGGCGGGAGGTGGGAGACCGTACATGAAGGTGGACGATCCCCCTCGCCCACCTGCCGATCCTGGCCGGCTCGAGTACCTCTGCTCATCGTGCGGGCCTCCCGCACCTCCTCCGCCCGGGACGAGACCCGCGAGCTCTGGTAAGCTGAAGCCGCGAGCGCGGTACGCGTCCGCGTCCAGCACCGCGCCCGAATCGACCTGGTAGCTGAACGCTTGGGCGAGTTGAGGAGGGTAGTAGGAGGAGGAGGCGTGCGGGGTGGGCGAGTAAATGGCGCCTTGAAAGTAGGGCGCCGAGACGGAGGAAGGGGCGGTCATGGGACGAGTGTTGCGGACGTTGGCGCCTAGCATGCCCCGGTTCGAGTAGCTGAACGGGCCGGGCTGGAAGTGGTTGGCGTACGGGAGGGAGCTCGGCGCTCCTGGCGATCCTCCTCTCGAACGCTGCCCCGTCACGAACAGTCCCTCGTCCTCAGGCCTACGCCGACCTCCTCCACCGATCACCTCTCCATGCCCTTCCTCCCTTCGCCCATCCGTAGGCCCCGCACTTCCATAACTGTAAGGCCCGCTCGGCAGTTCCTGGTCGTGCTGCGGTCCGCCGTACCCTGAGGTGCTGTCGGGCCGCTGGTGGGAAAAAACGGTGGGCTCGGAGAGGACAGGGTAGCTGTAAGAGGGCGAAACGGGGGGAGGGTGGAAGCTAAACGTGTCGGTCATTGGTGGGGAAGGGGAGAGGAGGTGTTCGGTCGGGTGAGTCGCGTCGATTGCAGACCCCTACGTCTAAGCGCTCTGGTAGAGAGGGAAGGAGGAGAAAACAACAGAGTTAGCTCAGCAGGCTTGGGCGTAGGCTTGCGCTGGCAGCCGGTCCTTTGAGCGGCGGAGTCTAAAGAGGGGAGGCGCTCACCTGTAGGAGCCGATGGAGGGACAAGGAGTCGTCGTGGCCGCGTTCTCCCTACCGCTGCTGAATCTATGGGCGAAGAGAGGAACAGGGAACTGGTAGCGGGTTCGTTACGTTCGCAAGTGGGAGGGAGCTTAAGCCAGCGAGGACACTAGTGCGGATACTGCGACTTTGGAGGTCTCAGTCGAATGCGCCGTTCCTGCCGAAGTTCAATCTAGCTGCTCGTCCGCCAGATGGCGACCTTGTCAGAACAGGCTGGTGGGAGAGGAGAGCAGCCTTGCGAGAGCACTCTACGAGTTCCAGAAACGAGTCTCGGAAAGCTTGTATATGGCAGCACAGATTTGAACTGGGGGGTATGGAGGTCGAATACGAAAAGGTTTTGAGTTTAGAGGGGAGGGAGCGACAAGGGAGAATGGAACTAAGGAGGGGAGTGATACGGTGGAAGGGCTGGAGAGGGAGAAGGAGAGGAGGGGAGGGGAGAGGAGTGCAGGAGGGGGAAGGTTGGCGCGAGTCGAGCAAGTGCTGCGAGTGGCGCGCGAATATCTTGCTGACCGCGAAAGGAGGTAAGAGAGAGGGTCGAGGGTGACTGTTGCCGTTGAGAGATACTATAGCTCCACGTGCGCCGACTTTGCGAACGAACGATGAGGCGAGGCGAGGGATCCAACGAGGCTCGTCGCTGATCCAACGCCCGTCGCGACGTCCGCATAGACGGACGACAGCGTGCTCGTCGCCTCAGCCACGACCGAAGCGACCGTCTGAGCGAGATCCGTAGGACTTGGCTCCCCTCGAACCGCCTTGGCTCCCTGACCGAACGCTTTCTCGAACCGCTCCGCTGCGTGCACCGCTCCTCGACCGATCATCGCTTGTAGTTCGGGGGAGAAAGGTCGCGCAGGAGCGGGGGTGAAGAGAGGGTGGGGAGCGGCGAGGGAGGATGCGGCGCTGGCGGCGGTCGAAAGGCCTTCCGTAGCCTTCTCGACGACCGATTCGACCTGGCCTGCGGCGGCGGAGTATCCGCTAACGACGGATGCGGGGACGTCGACGACGACGACGGAGGAGGCGACCTTGGCGATGGAGGTGACCGATTGAGCGAGGTCGGTGGGGGAGGGTTCCTGACCGACGGCGCGAACGACCGATTGCGACGTCTCGCCGTACACCGACTCGACCGCCGCTGCTACGCCTCCGAAGACGGAGGTAGCAGATTGTGCGAGGTCGGTAGGGCTAGGCTCGGAGCCGAATGCGCGAACGGCCGTCTGCGAAGCCTCGCCCGCGATGTGGACGACCGATTCGGAAGCGTCGCCGAGCGCGCTGATGAGGTAGTCGGTTGGGATGGCGGGGATGGTGGGAAGGGCTTCGTAAGCTGCGGCTGCGAGCGAGCTGGCGGATGCCTGCGCGGCGGAAGCGATCGAGTTGGCCGACGCCTGAGCGACGGAGGCGACGGAGATGGCGTATTCGGTGGGAACGGCGGGGATGGAAGGGATAGCATCGTACGCGGCTGCGGCAAGGGAGTTGGCTGACTCCTGCGCTGCGAGGGCGATAGACCTCGCCGATTCCTGCGCGACGGAAGCGACCGAGCTAGCCGATTCCTGAAGGTTTGTCGGCGTAGGCTTCACGCCCACGATCGCCGACGCCGACTCCTTGACCGCCTCGCTCGCCCTGTGAAAGACCTTCTGCGCCTCGTTCCCGATGCCGGTCCATTCGCCCTTGAGCTCCTTCTGGCCCTTGGTCTTGATCTTGTCGAGGATGACTTCGAAGGTGGAGACGATGGGATCGATTTGAGATTTGACGTCGTCGAGGCTGGCGTAAGGGTTGGCGTCGGTAAGGGAGGAATCCTTGATCGTGCCCGACATGACGCCGGTGTAGTAGTCGGCCCAGATCGAGTCGGCCTTTGCGAGCTTGTGGAATCCTGCGATTCGAGTCGAGTTAGCAAAGCGGTACTGGCGAGAGAGGAGACGAGGAACGTACGCTGCCAGTCCGAGTGCCGAGCGTCGTCGAGCCAAGTCCAGCCGTACGCCAGCTCCTCCTGCACGCACAATCCATCGTCAGCTTAGCCCAGCCCATCTCAAGCATAGAAGCAACTCACCTGAGCCTTATCAACTAAAGCCGTCAACGCCACCGCCGCCTTCTCACTCGCGCGCACCTCCTTCGCTACCGTCGTCACTCGGTAATCCTCCACCTCAACCAGCGCGTCCTCCGCCATCTTCCTAACCTTCGCCACCGCCTTCTTCGATAAGAAATCTGCATCGGCGACCTTGGCCTCGACAGAGAGGTCGTCGTTCCTCGCCACGCGCTCAAAGTACTTTCCGAGTCTCCCGACCATCTTATCGCCCTCGCCATCGAGGCTCTCAATAACGACGTTGAAGCGCTTGGGGATATCGTCGAGCGCGTTTGTGCGAATCTCATTTAGGCGACGAACCTCGTGCTCGTGCTCGACTTGTCCGAGCTTGGCGATCTCCTTCTCGTACGTCGTTTGGAGGAGCTCGAGAGCAGCGCGCTTCTCGGCTGTGAGAGCCTTCTGCTCTTCGGGAGTGGGGAGGACTTCGGTAGGGGCGGGAGCGGCGGCGACGGGAAGGGGAGCGTCCTCGGATTTGACGTAGGTCTCGTCGCGGAGCTCTGCGATGAAGTCTGCGCAAGCTGTAAGTTTAGCTTCGCTTCGACCCTGCAGCGAGCTCGGAACGCACCCTCGAGGTCGTCGACGCTGTGCTCAGCCTTGATCTCCTCCTCGACCTTCTCGACGTGAGCGACCGCCTCGCTCCTGAACTTCTTGGTGCGGTACTCGAAGATGCGCTCGGTAATCTTGTCGACCTGAGGGGCGATGTAGAGCGAGTAGAAGCGCTGCAGGGCGGGGAGAACCTTGCTCTTGTAGAACGCGTTGAGGTGAGATCCAGCGACGAGGAGGCGAGGGTGAACTTCGCCTACGTAGGCCTTCCTCGAGGTGGCGTAGGTCGACCTAGCGGCGGGGAGGAACTTGGCGTGGTAATACTTGCTCGCGGCGGGAAGACCTTCGTAGTAGAGCGGCGAGACGTAATCGTACGCGTACTTAGCGTAGAACTTGCCCTTCTTCGACACGGTTGAGACGTAGCGCTCCGCGTTCGAGGCGTACCAATCGTGCCCTGCGCGCGAGTACCACTCGATGCTTGGAGCGAGGTAGGCGGCGTAGTACTTCTTCGCGAGCACTGCGTATGGCTTGGTCGCTTCCTGCGACGCCTCGATCGCCTTGAGGAGTCGGGGGTGGGCTTGCGACTTGTAGCCGGCGACGAGGCGGTGGAAGAGGGGACGAAGAGTGGCATCCGTCTTGACGTAGAGAGGGCGGAGAGTCGAGTCGGCCTTGGTGTAGTAGGGGAGGGCCTTCTCGAAGTACGGGTCCGTCTTGGAGTGGAGCTTGACGAGGTAGGGATCGAGCTTCTTCGTCGCCGTGTTGAAGTAGGGTCGGACGAGGGGTTCGTACGAGGCGAGGGTGGATTGGAAGGAGCTGAGGGAGCGGCAAACGGCGCGATCCGAAGGGCAGACGAAGAGGTACGCGATGAGGACGTAGAAGATCCCGACGCGCGCGAGGAATCCCTTGATCGTCACGCCCTTGCTCTTGCGCTGTCGAGAAGGTTGGCGAGCTAGAGGGCGCTGGGTTCGTGCTCGTGCTTCGTCCGCTTCGCGCGCTGCCAACTGCTTGTGCATCCGTTCGACCTGCCGCGGAAGGGCTAGAGGTTAGCTCCGCAACGCAACCACCCGTCCAAACGGGCAAGGCCTCACCTCCTCATCCTAGCAAAACGCAAGCACGATCAGCTCGCTGCTCCGGAGGTGCACACAAACAACACCGGACCCACATAGAACCGAATCGGCGTAGCTCCCGCCTCAAAGCTCGCCTCTCCCACCTTCTTCTCCTCCGCTCCTCCAGTCACCGTTCCTGGTAGAATCTTGGTCGGCGTGGCCGCATTGGATGATGCAGGCGGCGTCTTCGCTGGCGAGACGGGCTTGGAGGAGGCTGAAACGGTCGATTTTCGAGGAGCCATGGCTGAAGGAGGTCGCTGGGGGACTGGGAGGAGGACGGGGAGGCGGGAAGAGACCTTTGATCTGTCCTTGAAGGAGGGAAGGAGGTTTGTGAGCTGAAAGCTGCGAGGCTGGCTCTGGGAAGGAACTCACCTGCTGAGAGACGTTTGGCTCGCCCTTGTCTGTTACTTGCGGTGCTCCTGCTGTCCTTTTGACTAGGTGTACTCGAGGGGGAGACTTAACGAGGAAGCACGGGAAAAGAGACGACTCCGTCACCCAGACAGAGCTCGATTAAATTTGGGAAAATTCAATTGTTTTTACAGGTCCCTAAGATTTACGGACTTGGCGCGCGCAGAAAAGCTGAGGCAGGAGCTTCCTTCGACCTCTGCTCTCCTTCGTTTCTCCCTGAGATACCTTGATAAACTGCTGTCCTTTGCACATTTTAACCACGCTTTTCCCTTCTTCAAATAAACTACCTCTGTGCTCCATCTAACTCGAGACTCCCTCGACAGGCACAACTGCGGCTCCAGCGACCGATTTCGTCGACGCGCCAGTCGCCTGGTGCTCCTTCAGTGCCTTGATGTGATCGTTGATGAAGTAACTGCGACATCAGCGAGATCATATCAGCGAAGGAACGACGCAGCGAGCGACGAAGCGAGAACGCACGTGTCTAGGACCTCCTTCGCAATACTCTTCGCGCCCGTAATCTCCCCAATGCACTTGGTCGACCCGCAAAGGCAGTTGAACGGCTGGTCCATGAACCACTCGGTGGAGAAGTACGCGAACGTCATGATCTAATCATCATCACCTCTCCCTCCTCCCTCCACACAAGCGCGCGCACTCACCGTCCCCTTCTCCAAATTCTTCAGCGCACGAACGTTCCACTCCCCACTAGCCGGCACCTCGAAAGCGACGTTAGGATCGCACGAGTGGTTCACGTAGAGCAGGTCCGAGTTCAGTTCGATATGGCGGATCAGGGTCGGGTCCTGAGAGGCGGAGATGGGAGGGTCGGCGAGGACTTGGACGGAGGAGTAGGCCTTCGTGCCAGGGAGAGTGTTGGAGATGGTGCAGATGATTTCGTTGGCGGAGAAAGCCTGCGGAGGGGAACGCGGAGTCAGCGAGCGTTCTCCGGAGAAGGAGCTCCCGAGCTGTGCTGAGGACGGACAGGGGAGCTGCCTGCACAGCTGGGAGGAGGGCAGTGCTGCCTGCGCGCTCTTGGGCGTCTCAGAGCTCCTCGTTCCCCGCCGGGAAGCAGGTCGGGCACGCCTTTTTTCAGGAGCCGGTGCTCTCCGGGCCTCCGACCCTCCCAGCTCCTAAGCTACTCCCAGCCCCCAAACCCCCAGTGGCTCCTCGTAGCCTTCCCCGTAATTCACGCGAAGAGTCGACGCACCTTCTGAGTAACGAGGCTCGAGTTGAAGTCGCCTTCGTCGGCAAAGTGGATTAGGAAGAGCTCCGGGTGAGTGGGCTTGTACGACGCCTTGTTGGGGAAATAAGGAGGGACGCTCTTGCGGACGACGCTGATGATGGCCATGTCGGACTGGAGGAGAGGTGGTGTGTTGAAGGTTGAAAGGAAGGAGAGGGAGATGGAGTTGCGGGGGATGACCGAGGAGTTTGGGGTCGGAGAGACGAGGACGGGGTTGGGGGGCGCGAGGGTGGCTGGTACTTTGATGCTGCGTTCCGCTGGAAGGGGGATGGACTCAGATGAGAGGAAGGAGAGCAAGTTTCCCTGGGAGAGACGACGGCGGTGAGCCCAAGTGAGCCTGCCGCGGAGTGTCCACCACAGACGAGACGCAGCCAACAGCCTCAGCGAGGCGCCGTGCTGGCCTTCGCTCGTCTCCTCCGCCCTACAAGCGATGTCTCTTCGAAACCGTGCAGCAGAGGAAGAGGATGCTGCTCAGGTCAAGCTAGGCCCAGGTCAGTCCCTGCTCCAGCTTTGATCCAGCCGAGCCGAGCAGCTTGAACCCAGGCTTACCCTCTGTCCCTCTCCTCAGACTTCAACGCCGTCAACGCCGGTTGCCTCAGTACGAGCGAGGTCAAGTACCTACTCGAGAAAAGGGAAAACCAGCCCGACAACCCGTGCGTTCATCCAGGGAGGAGGAAGGAGGGACCCACCAGCTGACTCTTGCGTTCCCCCCTGCTCGCAGCGTATTCAAGAAGACGATGGAGTACGTGACTACTTTCTCGCGCTTCCACGACGAGGCGACCAACGCCAAAGTTCGAGAGTGCGTCCCTCTTCCCTTCCCTTTGCGTTGGTGCCTTCGGACTAACGCCTTGCCCTCTAGCACGCTCAAGATCAACCTCCCCAAGGACGCGCCGCTCGAGCAAAAGACCAAAGTCCTGTTTGAGATGGTCCAGATCGCCAACCTGTGTCCGCTCGAGTCCGAGGAAGCAAAGGCGTTGATCCCGAGGTGAGTTTCGCGTGACTGCTGGGAGGAAGGGGGTCGGAGCTGATGATTGGAGGATGCAGCTTGGCAGATAGGGACGACGACGAGCTTCAGGCCATGTTGAACGAGCTGGCGCGGACGAGGAAGTTCCAGATGTGAGGGTAGCGACGTGCGAGGGAGGGCGAGGTGGAACGAGTGTTGTATGCTTCCAGTCTGTACGGCGGTCTCCTTCCTTCTGCTCTGCCAAGCGACCTCTCTCCTTCTCTGCTCCTTGCGTGCTCTGATGCTCCTCGAATCCCACCGCTTCATTCCAGCTTCCTCGCAAACTCGGGCTCCTCGACCGGATCAAACTGCAACAGCTTTCCCCTCGCTCCTTCGATCCTCCCAACTCCCTGCGGCGACTCCCTACTAAAGAACCGGTAATATAAGAACCCCTCCATAGTCCCAATAAGCCCCGCTCCTCCCATCGCCAATGAAAGCCGCTGCGAAACTCATCAGCTCCTCCTCCCTCGCAAGCAAACCATCGAAAGCGTACCTCCGCATAACTCCTCCCTCCCCCCACCCACCACACCGCCACTCCCACCGCCAGCATACTAGCTCCAACATTAACGATCGCCCCCACCTCCCTCCGCACCTCCGCCCACTCCTCCGCGACCGTTCGTTCTTTCCCTCCCCTGCGAATCTCATGCGCATCGATCATCTGCAGCAAGGAGCGGATCTGAGGCCCGTGAAGAGAGGTCATGGAGGCGTAAGAAGCCTCGTCTTGCGCGAGTTGGATGGCGGAGAGGATGGCGAGGAGTTGTGGTGACTGGGCGATGCGTTAGCGAGGTTAGGCAGAGAGTGACAGAGGGACGTACGCGGGTACGGGGTGGGAGAGGGGGCGCGTGGAGGGTTGTTAGACGGAGGAGGGAGGAGAGGGTGAGGGTGTCTGAGAGGGGTTAGCTCGTGCAGTTCTGCGGGGGAGGAAAGAGCGCACTGAGGTTCTCAGCCCTGGCCCAGCGGGAGACTCGGACTAGTAACTCGTGCGAGATCGTCCTGTCCGTCGGGGTGACATTGCTTGAGGATGGTGAGAGGGAGTCGAGGTGGAGAGAGAGGTGGGCTGCCAGCTCGGCGGGGAGCTGGGGGAGGATGTGCTGGAGGCGGGCAGCGAGGGGATCAGTGAGGAGGAGCAGTACCATCTGGACGCGTCTGGAAGGGCGCTCGGCGCTGGAGAGGACGTAGTGACAGTTCAACCAGCGTAGGCGAGCTCGCTTCCTCTTTCGTTCCTGCCACAAGGACCGCCTTCTTCAGCGTGAATCGCACTGCTCTTGGATGCTTCTGCGGTGCGCGCGCTTGTACTGCTCCTCTGGCCCACGGTCGACTGCTCTTTCCACATCCTCGCGTGACTTTGACGCGTCCGATCCTATCTGGAACCGCCGTCATCAAGTCTCACCCTCTCCTCTTTCAAAGCTCTGAGACGCGTAGAAGCGAGCACAGTCATGGCATGGGGTCGCGGGGTGCTTGGTTGGACCGCTGGCCGCTCGTTCGACCTTCTCGCTTCTCGTCTCGATCGCTCGGTCGATCAGGTCCGGACACGCTGCGTATGGGTACTCAGAACCGGTCCGAAATAGCTTCAAGACTGCGCGGTGGAGGGACGTGCCTAAACAGAATGACGAGTTGTTCGTCCATCGTAATACCCTCCTCAGGACAGACCCACTGCTCTCTCTCTCCTTCCTCCCACTCCGTCTTTAGAGCACCCAAACCACTCACCAAGATTATCAGTACGGCCTTGATCCCTGTCTCGAGCGTCAGCGTGTCGCTAACCTCCGACTCCCTTGCAGTGGACAGCATCTTCAACAAGGTGGCACGAACCCCTCGGTCTTGCACATTCTGCGAGCTAACGGATCTTTGCAGGCCAAGGAGTACGCGACCTCTGAGGAGGGACAGAAGTTTGCGACGGAGCAGTTCAACAAGTACAGTGCGTTCATTCCTGGAACAGTCCTCCCAACACGTGCTGACCTTCTCTCTTCGCCGTACAGCTGGAGGAGACAACAACTCGAGCACCTCGAACAACGACACGAGCGACAGCAACATCAACAACAACCCCTACCCCAAGTGCGCTTCCTCAAGCTCTCCTCCGCCATCGCATGTACTGACCCCTATGCGGTGCAGCACCTCGTCCTCGAACCAGGATTCCAGCAACTCGTACGACCAGTCGAACAACCAGTCTTCGAAACAGCAGACGTCGTACGGAGGAAACTCGTGAGCCGCACTTCATCGTCGCGTCGATCGCAACTGACCCGCGCACAGCCCTTCCAACAACGACAACGAGACTTCCTCCTACGGGCAGAACTCGTCGTGTCGCGACCAGGACGACTCTTCTTCCCGAAACCAGTCCTCGGGAGGCTACGGACGGAACGACGATTCGTGCGTTTTCGGTTCGAGCTTCGCACGGTGAATGGTGTTGACCCTTTGATGTCGCAGGAACTCGTCCTCCAACTCGTACGGCCAGTCTAACTCGAACTCTAATGACGATTCGAATACCTCGTCGTCGTACGGCCGTTCCAACGAGGATTCGAGCAATTCTTACGGCAACAAGTCGTGAGCGCCTCTCCACGGGAGGAACGGAGGACTGGACAGCTAATGTTCGCTCCTTAGCTCCTCGAACGTCGACTCGAACAATCCCTCCTCGTATGACCAGTCGAAGCAGGATGGCAGCAACAGCTCCTGCGGCAACAACTCGTGCGCGCATCTCCCGAGCTTGAGATCCGAACTCGATAGCTGACACCCGCTTTCCAGCTCCTTGAACAACGAATCGAACAACACGGGCTCGTACGGCGAGCACAAGCAGTCCAGCGACTCCTCCTACGGCAACGACGCGTGCGTGATCCTCCTCGCGACCGAGGCCATCGCTGACTTCTGCTTCTCAGCGCCTCCAACGACGAATCTTCCTACGGTCAGAATACTACTGGAGGAAACCAGTCGTACGGTGGAAACGAGTGAGTGCGCTCTCTCAGATTGACAAGGCGGAGGATTGACCTTGCCGCTTTTTCTGCAGCAACTCGTCCTCGAACCAGCAGTCGACCTACGCGCAGGATGACAACCAGTCGAACGGTAACAGCTACGGAGGCAACAACAACGCGTGCGTTCTCCCTGTTGAGCGTAGGAGGAACGCGTCGCTGATGTTTTGATTCGCAGGTCGTCGAACGACAACTCTTCCTCGTACGGTCAGCAGAGCGGTGGACAAGAGTGAGTTCTTGCTTCTCAGATGTAGCTACGTGTGCTGATTTCTGTGTTGCAGCTCTTACGGTTCCAACGACAACAGCCGCTCGAACAACTCGGATTACTGAACTCTCCGGAGCTCCGGGGCTTCCTCTCTCTTCCCTCCCACCGCATCACTTGAATAGCACGTCTTTCTGCAATCTTGCTTTTCCGTACCTACAACCGTTCAGAGAGATCAGTACCTGGTCAGGAGGGGAAACGGGAACGTAGAGCGCGTCAATCAATCGCAGAGAGAGCGTCACCAGCTGTGCGGCGCGTCCAACTGGATTTCCTCGAAGTCCCTCTCCCTCTTCCTACTCACTAAACACTTCACTGACATGAATAGCAACGCCTCCAACAACCTTGGTGAGACCGTCAAGGTCGCCGTCGAGTTCGACCTCCCCGTCAGCGAGCTGGAGCAGCTCTCGCCGCAGTCCCACCAGCCCAGCAGCCACTTCACCTCTCAGCCCACTCAAGCCGGAACCGGTCGTTCCGAAGTTCTTTCCTCTTACGGCGGACAGCGCGGCGAGGACGCTCCTAGGAGCGGGAACCTCGAAGGCCAGGAGTGCGTCTTCGTCGACTGAATTTTGGGGGAGCGGAGCTGACGTCTCTCGCGCAGCTTCGGTGCGGGGAGTAGGAACCAGGATCGCTCGTTTGCGGGAGGAGCGCTGGCGCCCGAGGCTACGGCTTTCGCGAGGTGAGTTCTCGCGGAGGGGATTGGGGGAGGGAGCTGATAGGGACGCAGGGATCACAGCCACGAAGGAGCTCGTCATCACCACCACCATCACGAGTCTTCTGCTCATGGAGCGTCGGCAGTTGGAGAGAGCCAGTACTCCACTAGGTCCAGCCACCCCGGGTACGTCGTTCGAGGTCTCGCGAGCGAGAATGGAGCTGACGAGGAGAGTAGATCCGACATCCAGTCTCACCAAGGACGCACTGAGGACTCGCACCGTGCCATGACGGGGATGGTGGGAGGAGCGTTGACGCGTTGACGCGTTGGCGGGAGCTGGATCTGGGTTCGGACAGTGAGTCTCGCTGCGAAGGGGAGGGGGGTTCGGCGGTGTTGATGAACTCGCGCTCGACAGGTCGCAGGAGCACAGGCAGCAGCTGTACGCGACTTCGGGACAGACTGGTCAAGAGTGCGTTGGTCTTCTCTCCTCGTGCGAAGTCGAAGCTGATCTGGTTGAACAGGACCCAAGGCCTCACCGGTCTTCCTCACGCCGACCGCACGCAGCAGTACACCTCCTCGAGCCAGACTGGTACCCAGGGAACTTCGCACGGATCTTCGGGACTTGGTGGAGGAGCTTTCGCTGGAGGAGCCCTCGCTGCTGGAGGAGCTGCCGGATACGCGGGGTGTGCTCTTCGATTTTTTGCGAAACGACGTTCGGCGCTGACTCGCTTTGAAGATCCCAGGATCGCTCCGAGCACGGGAAGAGGCACGGCTCCTCGACTACGGGCCAGGCTGGTCAGGAGAAGTACGTCGCCTTTCCGAGATTTCGCTACCGAGCGAGAACTGATGCAATCTCTTCGCAGGCTCCACACTGGCGTCCCTGCCGCCGACAAGTTCATGAGCGAGAAAGCCGACAAGGAGACCGACAAGGACGGCTTCACGGACGTGAGCACACTTCGCCACCGTCGTCGAGCTGAGCTGATGCGACCTCCCTTAGCTCAGGGGCGGAAAGCAAGTCGGCGACCTCACTGGACGCGCCAAGGTCGAGCCTACTCACCCTAAGGAGACTGTCGTCGAGACGACTCACAAGCGCAGCGATCGCGACGAGCAGGGCCGGTAAGTCGCGCGCGAGGTCGAGTTGCGAAGCAGAGCTGATGTTTGGCGTTTGCAGCGAGCTTGATTCGTACGGCAAGCCTTACAACATCTGAGCAGTGGGGCGAGCGGAGGAGGAAGCTTGTACATAGCTGTCGAAACACGGAATCGGAGTTGCGTACCAACTCGGGACCGAACGAGCCCAAGCAGCTGAGAGCGGTCCTTCTTCACCTCCTCATAAACCGGCGCTTCCGTTCACACTGTCAATCCCTGCGCCGCCGCGTCCATCTCCGCTTTCCTCCCCGCCTCCACCGCTTGAAACTGCTGCATAATTCTCGGCCCAAACGGACCCCCCTCCATCCTCCTCGCCTCGTTCTCCACTCTCGCCCATACCGCCTCCTCATCCTCCTTATCAAACACGTACCTTCCCCGCCAAACACGAGCCTTGAGCGCGATCCAGATGAACAACTGCTCGAGGAAGGGGGCGCAGAGACCCTCGGGTATTCCGTTCAAATTGTCTTCGAAAACTGTCGAAAACTGTCGCGTAGGGGTGGTACGTTGGTCCGGCGTCATAGCAGTGGTCAAGGTTGACGCGGCGTTGGGAGATGGCGAAATCGAGGCGTTGGGAGTGGGGCATTTGCTCGATGCGAATGCAGTGGCTCTCCCAGACAAGCTGGAGTGGAATAATAGAAGTCGGAGCATCAAGGAAATGAAGAAGTGCGGACCTCGAGCTGCTCTTCTTGCGAGCCTGGGACTGAGGAGGATGCTCAGCTTTGAAGAATGCGAGGAGGGAGACGACTCACATCCGGGAATCGCAACCTGCTCATAAAGGGTTGGGAACCAGGGAGTCAAAGGACTCCCAACTGCAAAGCCTTGCTCTAAATCGCCTGAGGACGAAAGAAGGGATCAGCAGGAAGGACACTGGGCAGGAAGCAGCCCGATTGAACACACGGCGAACGTTGAGCATAGTCCAGTCGATTTCGGCACGCGCGAGATTCGGTTGATGGAAGCAGGTGTCGACGGGCGTGCCGCACACGACCTTGTGAGTCGGCCAGAGCTACGGAAGGAGCAGCTGTGAGCATGGCGTCGCGAAGAGGGGATTGGGGGCTGCGTACGGCTTTTTGGTGGGCAGCGCTGCAGTAGACAGTTGGCCGGCCGACCTCCCTGCAAGCTGCACACCTAAGGGACGCTCGCTCTTCGCTAAAAGCAGGACAGGACATCGCACAGAGGGGAGGAGCTCACCTCGTCTGGCGTCTGGTTGAACTTCCGCGCGGCGTCCGTGAAGATTCTCGGTCACTTGTTCTCACGCTACTGCCCTCTCGATTCGACCCAAACGATGGCCTCTTCCTCAAACCCTCGAAGCACCTCCCCTCCTCGAAACGCCATGCAGGAAGTGACTATAGCAGCTGAGATCCTCGAGCGAAACTTGAAAACCCACCTGGAGCCAGAGGGTGCGCCTCTCCCCTCCAGGTCGGGCACTCCGCTGACCCTCCCTCCTCAGATTTCGCCGCCATGGGCCGCGCAAACGGACAACTAATGACGCACGCAACGGTCGGACTCGTCTTTGGAGCTGGAGCAGGCGTCCTGTTTGGACTGAGGCGACGCGGAGCTCGAGTACTCGACGGAGCCGCCAAGTCGTTCTACCCCACCCGATCTGGAGCCGTCGTACCCAAGGTTCCTGCAGCCGAAGCACCTCCAGTAGACGAGATCGCCAACCGAGCGAGGACGTTCGCAAAGGCTGTGGGGCTGGGATTCATCGGAGGAGTTGCGGGGTGAGTGAGCTCGGCGAGATCGAGGGAAGGTGCTGATCGCTCGTTGGCACAGACTACAGCTAGGAGCGATCTCTGGAACTCGAGCGGGGAAGCGCACGTTGGCAGCCCGGCCTGGAGCGGACGAGAGGTTCAACGCTGCGATGCTCAAGGTCGCCGAGGAGCTCGAGCGGAAGCTGCCCAATGCGGGGGTCACCAAGATGGCATCCCAGAAGGCCAAGGCCAAGATGGGACCGCTCGGTGGGGAGTTCACTCAGTTCTCTGGGACGGAGACGTTCGAGGCGACGACGGACGCCTTCTCGAGCGATGATGGAGGATCGGGACGAGGTGAGCTAGGTTGGAGCTATGTGGTGGTAGGGCGTAGCTAACAATACTTGGTAAGCAGCGGAGGAATCATCGGAGCAAGAAGAGCAAGCTCCATCGCGCTGGGAGGAGCTCCGCAAGTCTCGCGCCGCACCACCTTCCTCGTGGGATCAGATCCGCGAATCCAACGCTCGCTCAGCTCTTACTCCCAAGACGGCTGGCGAGGCGGAGGATGTGCGGTTCGTGAATGTCGACAAGGAGGCTGAGCGAAAGGCGTTCGAGGAGATGATGGAGAAGGAGAGGAAGGGAGGCAGCGATGGAGGATTTGAGGGGAACTGGAAGGAGAGATAGTCTTGAGAATCATAGCAACATCACACAGTAGTTCGTGAGCTGCGAATCGCACGAGAACGAGCTCGACGAGAGAACCTCGCTGCGAAGGCTTCGGCCCCTCGACCAACTTGCCTTCGCCTAGGCTCCTCTTCCTCTCTCTCCTCCAACCTCCTCCTCCACCTCCTCTCCAGCACCTCCCAGTAACTCCTTCTCCACCCCTCTCCACGTCCCTCCACCAGCCACACCTCTCTCCCCCACCAAAAGCAACTTTTCGTCGCCATGTCCGAGCCTCCCAAAGGCCGTGGCCGCGGACGCGGCAAGCGCACCGCCGCCCTCCCCTCTCCCTCTCCCGTTTCTCCCGAACCCTCTACCTCGCGGCTCGACCCCCCTGCCGCTGCAGTAGAGGACGCCCCGGCTCCTGGACCTGCTGGAAGACGATTGGGGAGGATACCGCCGACGACGGAGGCGAGGCCGGTTGGAGGCTTGTTGGGGAAGAGCGAGTATGTTAAGAAGGAGGCGGTGGTTAAGACCAAGTTTAAGCCCAAGTTTACGAGGAAGGCAAGGGTGGTGGAGGATGATGATGATTTGTGAGTGGTTTTTGTTCCTGAGCAATGCTGGTGCAAGTGGTGTGGGTGACGGCTTGCTGGTGGCCAAGGAGATGTGGTGGCAGCACGTAGCACGGGAGCTGGGAGCTAACGAGCTCTCTTCCCTCCGGTATAGCGATGTCAAGATGGCACGCGACGCTCTCTCGGTCCCCTTCTCTCGCAGAGCTAACGTCTCTTCTATTCCCAGGAGGACGGCGAGAGCTCTTTCGGACGAGGACGAGGTCGTGGACGCGGTCGTGGTGCCCGAGTCGAGCTAGAGATGACAGCAAGTGGTCCAATGGCCCAAGGTCCCCTCGGAGCTCGTACGTCCTCTCCCCTTCCTCTCTCTCCCTCCTAACCCCCTCACAGCAAAAGCCTGGGGACCCAAAGCCGGTGGATTTGGTGGAGCCGGCGTCATGAACGCTGCGCGTAGTGGAGGAGGTGGAGGAGGAGGAGGAGGAGCGGGACAGTTTGATGATGCGGTGAGGGATCCGGACGCGTCGGATTTGGAGGAGGGGAGTGAGGAGGATACGGCTAAGAAAGTGTGGGCGCGCGAGCTGGACGAGATTGGGAAGGAGGATGATATGGCGCCGATGAACCTGCCGAAGGATCCAAAGGTCGTTAGGTCGGGGCTTGAGAGGAGGAAGGAGAGGGTCGAAGCGAGGATCAAGATGGAAGGTGCGCTGTCGTCTTCTTTTGCGTGCGACGAGGTGCTGATGGCTGTGTTGGTACAGCTCCTCTCGTCAAGCCGGAACCCGGATTGGACGACGACGCCGCTTCGCTCATGCTCTCCTCTGCGAACGCAACTCCCGCACTCGAAGAATCTCGCGCAGGAACGGTCGATTCGAAGGATGTCATCATGGGGGATGTCGACGAGAAGAAGGACATCAAGCCGTTCCCCGATTTTGAGCTGCGCCAGGACTTTGACCTCGATGCGCGTTCCCCTCTCCCTTCTCCCTCGCTCTAACCTAACTCACACCCCCACAGGAACCATCCAGGGAGCGCCTCTACGTCTTCCAATACCCGCGCCGCTTCCCCTCCCTCACCAACGCCCTGCACGCCGAAGTCGCGGACGTCAAGATGGAAGTCGCCGAAGCAGGCGCGACGGCTGCGAGGAAGAAGCTGGCGAACGAATGGGGGAGGGCGGGATCGAGGGGTGCGAGGGGTGTGAGGTGGAGTGGGGGAGATGGGACAGATTGGGGAGCTGTGC